>APFE031393462.1:11443-52130 GCA_000404065.3 Pinus taeda | reverse complement strand
AATATTGTTCAACAGATGATCAGGTTGCAGACCTCTTCACAAAGGCTCTCACAGAGGTGAAGTTCACTAAACTTCGATATATGCTTGGAGTTCAGGAAGTTGTCACTAAGGGGGGATAGGCTCTAGTGCCTCCTTCCTCTCCTATTGTGTCATATTTGTAAATCCTTCAATCCTATCCCAAGTTGTTCTTAAGGGGGGATGTTAGGATATTCCGACACATAGGAAATAGTTAAGTTCAACTTGTTCTAGTTGGTTAGTATAGAGTTAGGTAAAGTGTGTTTCTTTACTGTTGTACATTTTGTAACTTACAATCCGACAGTCACGATATGTAGTGATCTGACGGTTCACTCTCTCCTCGGTATTACCGACACTTGATCAGTGGCTTGACACCTGATTGGTCCATGAGTTCTATTTAAAGCGCATGGAGGGTCATTGTTCAAGTAATCCGTCTATGAGAGAAAGCTTATGTAAATTTTCATTCTTTGATTAATAAATTGCCTGAGGTGGCCACGTTGGCTCAGGCCGTGGACTGTTTCCCTCTTTGAGGGTTTTAACCATGTCAAAAATACTGGTGTATTGATTTGAGATCTGGTTGTGAGCAGTGTCCTTTTGGTGTTCTTTCTGAGGAACTTATCCTGTAAATTCCTACATTTGCTGCACGGTGGCGACGACCTTCTGCTTCCCCTTTCTATCATTCCTATCAGGTCTTAGCTCAGGGTGCAGCTTCCAGCAATTCTCTTCATTATACCCCTCTTTCTCAAAATGTATGCAAGAGGGATTTGCTCCCCTTCTCTTGGTTGTCGCAGTTCTCTTTGAGTGGTCATCTTGTCCATGTGTTCCCCTATTTTCCAGATGAATGGCCTTTACACTGGTAGAGTCAATGGTAGTAGGTTCAAACAATAATAATGAATGCCTAATGTAACTATGTAATGATCCAATATGCTTAGTTACTACTTTAGATGTATCATGTGCAATACCCAAATTAAGTGCTTTCTTTCTAAACTCCTCTTTAAAACCTTGAACATCCTGAACTTTGCCTTGCCTTAAATACTACCAATTCATTAATGATTTATGCTTGTAACCCAAGGGATAAAATTGCTCCTTTAATGTAGAAATGAAATCATGCCATGAGAAAAGAAGGTTACCCACATTCTTACTACTTTGCAATCTACTCTCCCACTAGACGAGAGAAGTGTTGCTCAGCCATAGAGAGGCCAGTTGGATCTTTGCCTCATCCTCCATGATCTGCTAAATCCTGCAGTAGATCTCAATCTGCCTAATCCAGTTATTAAGCTTTTTTGTATTACTTTCACCATTGAACATGGGAAGATAAAATTTGACATCTAATTTAAAGAACATTTTCTTGTGTGCATCCCTTGAATTCCTATGTTGATGGTGATGGAAGGAAGAAGAAATTTCACTCGTGGAAGGAGAAGGAGGTGGATCTCCTCCATCATCTCCGTGCACTGAACCTCGCTCTTCTGGAGTTTTTTTCTCTACACTTTCAAGTTTTTCAAGTCTTAAGAACAGCTTCTTAACATGATATACCATTGTATATAAAGTCTTGTAGAAGTTTACTTCCTCTTCATAAAGAGCCTCATCATCTGCCATGTTTCTCCTTCGATGTGCACACCCCACTTCGGGATCGAAAGGCTCTAGTTTCCCTTCGCCTCTTCGAAGCTTGTTTCTTGTTAGCATACAAACATGCAATTCCCATCTAAAAAGACCTGCTCTTATACCACTTGATCCAAGAATCTTTTGCTTATAGATGTATTAAAGAATCACATGTAGAAATTGCAGCTTAACCATAGAAACATGATATGCGCATGAGAGAAGAAGAAGAAAAATATAAAGCATGAGAAGAAGACAACAAGACTTGACAACGGAGTTCATCCAACTTGGACTACGTCTCCAGGCCTTGCTTGATTAATGGGGAGGCCTTCATTCATTAAATGGCATGAAAAAGAAGAATACAATCATCAACTACAACAAAGGACTCTTATACCTCCATTCTAGAAAAATGGCTGAGAAATGGAGAACTCAAATGGAGAAATGGATAGCGTCATGGCATTCGTGGAACTGAATAGGGCTTAAACCATATAAAATTTGTCAAATCTGGACAAAATGGACTTTTGCCCCTCTTGTAATCTTTTGCCTTGAACTGCATGAAAAATCCTTCCACCGGCACTTTTCCATGTTCATCGAGTTTTATAATCATTTCTTCTATTACAGGAATGCTTAAATCGGGGGTTTGTTCGTTATAATAGAGACTGTTCGAACAAAACCCCAAAATAGCTCTTTTCATTCAAACAAACAATACACGGGAAAAACAAGAAAATCTGACCATAAAGCTTAAAAGTTAGATCTCAAATTTCATAAAATTTTCCTTAATATCTGGCCTGGTCCGCGTTTAGTCGGCATATCGCATCACATAGTCGGATTGGCCAAAAACCCCAAATACACGTGATAACACAGAAAATCCAAAAAAATGGACTTCAAATTTTATAGAATCAGGTCTATAATCCCTTCGGGTCCGACCCTTATCGGCACATCGCTATCACAATCGCATTGTCCTTGGCATCGGGGATCTCCGATCACCAATTAAATTTGGACTATTGATCTATTCCTTGATCGGATGGTCAATATCATATTGCAGGTTGCTATCACATCGGCCCTTTGTGTCGGGGATCACCGATCTCCCGACCACCGATTAAATCTTGGCCGTTGATCTCTTTTCCGATCTGATGGCTAAGATCACACGCCGTGGATCAGCGTATCACATTCGCTACAGCCTAGGGGTTCTTCCTTTGTACCAAGGCATACGTCGACGTCGATAATCGCAATCACTTCATCGCTCTGCCTGGGGTCCCGACATCGCATGCGGGTCTATCTCTGATGCGATAAGTCAGAGGTTGTAGTCAGGGATCCCTGCCAGCTCTGCTTTAAGTACTCCACTCAACCCTTTCGATGTGATTTTTCCTTTATTAAGGCCTTAAGCCCATTTTTAGAAGAAATGCCTCATTTTTCAAAGGAATAAAGGCAACTTCTTTTTGCGATAACTCCATCATCCGAAGTCCATTTTAGCCCATTCAAGTTGTAGTAGATTCAGAATGAAAAGATCTACACAATGGGACTATTTCTAGGAGCATCCTTGGACTTTCATTTTCCTCTATTTCCTGCAAGTCAACCCAGATCTTTGACTGCTTTTATCTCCTTCGTTCGGACTCGGATTGGAGTGTCATTTGCACCATTGGAATCAGAGAAACAAACACTTCAATATGATGTCAAGATAATTACCTTTCTACCACTTTTAATTTTGAGCTTTTCCCATGCCACAGTGTCTGAAGATCCACCTGGACCTAACCAAGACTCCCTCTAGGGTTTACCATATATCCTGCCATTCAGGCATCACATATTCTTAGGCCTGATCGAGGGCACACACCTCTAGATTTACGTATATCCCACCATTCACAAGTTGAGGAGTCCTAGGCCCACCGAGGGTCACAAAATTCGGCTTTACTGTAATCCTATCTTCTATGGTCCAAGGATTCCTAGGCCTTGTGTTCTTTCTTTCAGAGACCACCTCACTCAGTTTCGAAACCATCTGGCAATCCAAATTAACCAAATAAAAGAGAACCCATCACACCATGACTATCCGGAAATGGAAAGGCAAAGCTGAAGAACACTCTCACACCAGGGAAAACCTGTGCACATGACAACAAGGAAACCAAGAACATACATGGATAACCATGCATGCCAAAACTAACAAGGAAATTATACATGCAACTTGATACTTGTAAGCAATTCTGTTGTAACCGCTTGATCCTTGCTTCCTCTTTGCCTTCTTTTCTTTCCTTGATCCAATGTTGAATTGCTCAAAGAAAACTCTAGGTGCCGAAGAGTGTGTGAGAGAGAGCAGAGAGAGAGCTCCAAAACTGAACTAAAAAAAGGTTAAACTCACAAAAAGTTATGAATTGATCCTCAGAAGCCTTTTTATCAACGAGACCTTTGTTTTCTTCAGTTTCCATTATTTTTCCTTCATTTTCCTCCTCACATGAAACCTGTGACCTTTGACCTTCCTTTTCTCCTAATTTCCATTAGTTTTATAAATTAAATGTCAATTAATGTTACTTTGCCTTTCCAATGCCTTTTCCATTGCCTTTGTCATTTTCCTTAGCCATAATAAACCAAATGAACACCCACACTAGGATGTCTTGCCCAACATTCAGCTTGGAATAAGTGCCTTGTTACCTTGGTTATTATTTTCTTTTAATAACTTTATTTACATGGAATTTTGACAAGGGCTATTACATAAAATTTGTCGGTTCTTGGTCTAGTTGATGCACCACCCTCATTGGAGTCTATTGGAAAATAAGTACATATTATCACTACACTCCTGGTGGAGTTGGGGTAGTAGTAGCATGATAATAGGAATGAAGTGATTTCCTTCATGAAAGACATACAACACAACTAGTGGGAGATGTTGGATAGAATGGCTTCGATCAGAAGGATTCAGAGACACATCCATGAGAGGCTAGATTAGATTGAAGGTATAATTAATCATTTGGAGTACCATGTCCACAGGGAATTATACCCCCAAACCCTCCTAATGTCGGGCAAGACCTGGCTCTCCCTCGTAATCCTTAATGTGATTTGGATATGTATGTATTATTGTTGTATTTTGGAGAATATGTGATTTTGGTATATGGACATGTTATAGCTTCTCGCATTTTGATTTCAATTTTTGTTTAAAGCTTCTGGCCAACAAATCAGGTCAGAGTGAGGTCGGAAGAGGAGTACACCCACTACAAATCGTAAGTAATGTTTTGATGAATTAATGGAATTGGTTTGATCAACTATATATATATATATATTATATATATATATATATAATATATATATAAGATATGAAATAAATAAAAATTTATAAATGGTAAATTATGACACAAAAAATAACTACATTAACAACATAATAAGACAAAATGTACTTTGGGAAAGTGAGATTTTCAAATATAAAATAGAAATATTATAAAAAAGGATGGATTTGCTATGGAGATAAATCCAAAAAGAAAGTGACAATTTTATTGTTTGTTGTTTTCTTTCAACTATAAAATTTAGGATACGCAAAAATATTATTCTTTCCAAATATAAAATAGAAAAAAAGGTGAACTTAATATAGAGTTAAACTGGACAAAAAGGTGAGCATTGTGTCTTGTTTGTTTTCCTTAAATATAGAGTACAAAATACAAAAAAATAAAAATAAATAAATTACTATAAAGTTATAATACACATTGTAACTTTAATGGTGTTTATAGAGTTTTTGATTTACTCAATATTTAACATGTTTAGTCATTTAAGATTAGGGTTAGAGAATTTACATGTTTCAACTCTACATAAAGGCTAGAGTCTTGAACCTTCTATATTTTTGCTGAAAGACAACACATGACTAACTCCACATGAGTTGGCAATGGGAAATAACATAGCATCCACATGGTGTTATGGTGATAAAATTATATGTCAACCTATGGGAGGCATAACTTCCTTATGTAAACCTAGATTGAGGTGATGTCTAAAGTATTGGAAAGATATAAATAAATAGAATAAATGTAATCATTTAATGCCTCTAGAAATTTAGGAAACCAAATCTTCAATTTTCTTATTTTTAAATGGATCACATCTTGAGTTTTCCATTCAAAAAAATATCAAAGAATATGATAAGTTGTATAATAATTCAATTTAGATTAAAAAATCACCGTTTAGGATGTTTGGGATGTAGGAAATATTATATTACAATAATGTTATTTTTTTTACCAAACTAACTACATTACAATCCATATATAATTCTACTACAAGACCAAAATATTAACTGCTTTGATCCTTATACAAATTTATCTAGCATTCCTTAATGCTATAAACCATATAGTATATACCTAATATTCAAGATACTTTCAAATACATAAAAGAAAAATAATAAAGAGCATAACGACTAGTAGCATTCTTTACACCTATGCTTGTTGTTTCAATTTGTTGGCTCACAGTTGTCATATCTTCATTAAATCAATTTGTACTCTCTTCTCCCTTGATATCTTCCCCAAATGAGTATGTTGTCATCCTTTGTTTAATGGATTGATCATACTAACACAAATTTAGAGTAAAATTCTAAAGTAAACTACACTTTGATTCCACTAACACTAATTTCTACTTTAATCCCATCAATGACCCCATAAATTATGCTATCTATGTGGTAATTTGGATTCCAATTTATGAATATTGGAAATAAGATTGAAAATTGATGACCCATTGCAATTCACATGTTTGTCATGTATTTTAAGAGCATGACAAGTTTCTTGAAGCTCTTTAGTCCATTTGATGCCCTAGATGACCAAATTCTTCAGTAATGGACATGTGAATATGAAAGCTAAACAATAAATAGTTTTCAATTACCAAAAAATGACCACATATTCACTCTCTAGCCTATCGTTGAGGAGGCTTGACATTATTCTTCAAAATTATTTTGTCACTTTGTTTACTTTTGGAAGGCCTTTGACTCCATCTTGAGAGAGACACCATTTTAGAGGGTGCAAGAATTGGTTTCTTTAACACTCTATTGGCTTCCATTATGAGACTCAAGTTGTACTATATTTGGCATGACCATGTCACCCCTCAAAAATCGAGCTCTCAAATGTTATCAAAGTTGGAGATTCACAACTTGATTTGTCTCCCAAATTCCGTAGATAAAATTGGCCTAAAAACTATGATGACTTTGCCAATTGAGAATCCATTAAGGAATGGTTCCCTTAAGAAATACTTGGAACCAAAAATGCCACAAAACAACAAACACATAGCAAGAGTGTCTCTTAACTACATAAGAGACTTGGTGATCCACCTAACCCAATCTAACAAAAATTTCATTATACGATAATGAGTTGAAGAAACTAGTACCATCGGATTATTAGTGCAAATAGTTCTTGGTACATATGAATGATGGACTCTCATCCATTCACAATGTAAATTGTATGTGTTGGAGTCACGATTGACGTTACACCAAAACTTGTATGTGTTAGTAAACAAACACATTGCTATATTTAAGCACATGCCACAAAACACACCGGGAACGTTGACTTTCTACACCACCATTAACAGGGAGCCACCAGTATGTGTGATAAAGTCTAAATGTACACCATGTAACAATTTTTGAAATAAATAAAATTTTCCATATAATAATTTAAAACTAATAAATATTTCATAATACTAATCAATAAATTATGTGATTAATTTTTATTATATGAAATTAACTATTAATTCCTTAACCTTTTAAACTTGACCCTAATTTCTACCTCAATATACTACTTAATTATGTTTCATACAAAATATAATAATAATAAGAAACTTACTTCTCATCTATTACAAACCAAAATTGAACCCTAAAGTTGATTACTTAATTGTTTTCCATACAAAATATAATAAAAATTAATAATAACAATAAAAACTTGCTTCTTACCTATTACAAACCAAAATGGAACCTAAAGTTGATTTCCTAACTCTAAATTATACACCATATAAACATTAATAATGGTTTTAAAATCTCCTTATCACCATAATTAATTACATGCCAATCTCTTTAACCATTTTAAATCTTTAATATATTTTTAAATCAGTGTTAAGAATAATACCAAAACCCTAGACAAAATATAATTTAATTCTCCCTTGAAATTTATAATGATCGATGTGCACCTACCAGCTCAAAATTATTCTAATATATTACTCACTTTATGATCAACTTATTGTTAAAAAATATCTTTAATCCAATATAATTATGAATTACATATTAAAAATATACAAATAAATAAAAAATATAAATTCTGAAGGATGATGTGTATAACTTGTCTCGACTTGGATTTGACAATCTTCCCGAATTCCGACATCCACTTTTGTGAGTTGACGGCATAAAACAATGTATTGAGAACTTTGATGAAATTTCACTCCTCAAAGGACACCTTTACTTTGATAAAACTAAATAAGATTTTTCACTACTTTATTAATATTAATTATAAGGTAATTAAGATAGTGTTAAATATTATAATTAAGACGATGATAAATATGTTGCCAAGGTGGGAGAGAAGGGCTTTCTGGTTTATTAATATTAATTATAAGGTAATTAAGATAGTGTTAAATATTATAATTAAGACGATGATAAATATGTTGCCAAGGTGGGAGAGAAGGGCTTTCCGGTTTATGGAATGTAACACTTTTTCCTAATTTTATTCCAGGTTTTAATGATTTATTATTAGAAATTTTTCTCATATATATCTTGTTTATCTAATTTTGTTGTTTTTCTTATCTAGATTTAGGTTTTGTAAGAAGTGAGAGTGTATATATTAAGAGTTAGCCTTCCTTTCTAGACTAAGAGGATATCAATGTTAAAGATTTTTCAAACTAAAAATATATATCTATTTTTTAATAAATGAAATAAATTGAAATTAAAATATATTATTATAATATTTATAAAGATAGACTTAAGATTTATCATTTTGTTTTCCTATAAGTTATTAGATGACATATCAACAATTATTTCCTGTTTGTCATTTTTTTAATATTTAGGATATATTTACATGTATAACTTTATAATTATATTAAATTGTACTCAAACATACTATCAAACAAATATATATGATGTGTAATGTTAATTTTAATAATTTGAAGTGTTATTAATTGTTTTATTTAATATTATTTATAATTAATTAATAAATTTTGAAAATTGCAATTCTATATCAACTAAATATAGATTCACTTTAAGATGTAAAAAGAGTTATAAGTCTCAAATCTTTCTTCAAAAAATAAAATGATACACGAAAACATTTACATAACTTCAATACAATATTACCATAAAAACTATAATATAGATAAAATAGCAAATATCATAAATAAAGCAAAAACTAACTTGTAAATACGAATTATAAATAAACAATTTATGAATATTGCACCATGTGTAAAGGGGAGTCATTAGCATCTTTTCTTTAACGACAATGCTCATCTTTCATTAACTAGTTTAATTAAAATCATATTTGTATATATAAGATAGTCATTCTTATAAGATAGTCATTCTTGTTATTATTTTGAAAAAAAAAATTCACCTTTTAGTGATGAGTCCAAATGAACCAACCATGATGAAAATTTATTACATATTTTTATCAAAGGGCTTAGTAACTATAAACACAACAAAAATCACATGAATAACATAGGCTTGCTTTTTGAAGTAACATGTTAATGGTTTTCATTGTAATTCAAAGGAATATGTTAGAGATATTAAATGGTCTGAGATGGTAGTAATTAGATTAAAAATGTAATTTATCTATTATTTAAAAAAATAATAAAAAAATTTAAAAAATTTTAATGAAAAAAAGATGTGATATTTTTTTATAGAAATATATTATTTTTATTAGAAATTTGTACTAAGTAATTTTTTAATTGAAATTATATTGTTATAGTAAACAAACATTTTTCAAATATTTAAAGATTTCAATGAAAAGTAATGAACAATTCTATGAAAAAATGTATCAAATAAATATTTTTCAAAAACAAATATTGTAATTTGAAATTTTTTACATTTATATTGAAAAATTTTTATTAAATCATGATTAAATGTTGTAATTATTTATTTTTTAATATATAAATAAATTTGAAAGTTTTGAAAATATTCATATTATAAAATAATATTGTTATATTTTTAATTCATTAATTAAAATTTGATTAAATTTAATTAAAAAAATAATAAATTTTTTCACAAGACGTTAAATTTTTAAAAAACACCAACTACTGTTTTATTAGAAAAAAACATTTTACTTTTAAGTCAAACCAAGGCACCTTTATACATCATGCATTCATTTAAGAGAATGCCAATTTTTCACATTAAATCACCTCTAAAATCCAACTCTTTACATTAACTGCCATATCAACTTCTCACATTAACTCACCTCCAAAATAACAACTTTTTACTTTAACCCACCTCCAAATTTTAATTTTTTTAATTACAAATTTTTCCTTAAAAAAAAATACACTAGTAAACTTGAACCCTCTCTTTACATAATAATGAGTTTCACATATAATTTTACTTATTACATATATTAAACTTAAACCTTGTCTTTACTAATTTAGTTTCACATATTATAACTTTACTTTTAAATAATAATAATAATAAATAATAATAACATCACTAGAGAAACCCTCCCTTTACAAAAAAAAAATGAGTTTCATATATATTTTACCTTTAAATAAAAAGTACATCACACATTCTGCATTCATTGAGAAGATGCCAACTTTTTTATATTAACCCACCGCCAAGATTCCAACTTTTTACATTAACCCATTTCCAAAATTAAAATCTTTACCACCTCCAAAATTGAAAACTTTTTAATTATAAACTTTTCATGAAAAATTATGGGTTTCATATGTAGAAAAGACGTCAAATATTTACATTCATTTAGAGGATACCAGCTTTTTCATATTAAACCACCTCCAAGATGCCAACTTTTTACATTAACCCACCTCCAAAATACAAAACTTTACCCACTTCCAAAATTGAAAACTTTTAATTATAAACTTTTGCATATTAACCCACCTCCAGACTGCCAACTTTTTACCCTAACCCACCTTCAAAATTCAAAACTTTACCCACCTCCAAAATTGAAAACTTTTTAATTATAAACTTTTAGTGAGAAATTTTGATGAGGAAAAAATTACACATAAGAAACTTGTAAAGAGTACGAGTTTTAACGTATATTTTCTAGAGTCTATTGACTTATTTGGGTGATGGGCATTAAGTATAACTTGTTCTATAATTTCTACGTAGGTGGACTTGGGGTTCCTATATTCGTACTGGGGGGTGGAATTAGCATGGTCATATTTACCTATTTTGGATTCCTGGTCGGCTGTTGGGTTTTTTTAGGGAACAAACGACTTCTGTAAAGCTACTTCGTCATCCAGGTATGGTATCTTTGTGTTTCGATAACGGATTTCCCTGTGCGGATGACGGCTCATTCCGGATTTTTTTAATGGTATTATATATCTATATTCAGCTCCGGTTAGTTATGGGCATCTCATTATTAATGCAATTGAGAGCGGTTGGGGCAGTGGGAATGATGAATACCAGGCTTCGAATACGAGTAAAATACGATGTTTTCAGTGGAAAAAGTGGTGGATACAAGATATCCGAAAGATCACGTATCGGTACGTGAGCCCGGGGTGGAAGAAAGTGATGATGCCCAGTCTGCGCTGTGAATGGATATATATACATAAAATATATATATATATATATATATATATTTGTGTATATATATATCTTGATATGGGTGAGGGTATCTTTCAACAGGCAAGTGCAGGTGTTAAGTGGGTAGAACAGTTGGTGGCAGAGACAGAACATGGAGAGGCGGTCAAGGGTTGAAGACAGCGCAAAAGCTGGCGGGTGGAATGGATTTTAATTAGACCTCTCAGTTAGTGGGTGCCCACATGCACGACCCCGCCCTCCGCCTTTGGATTGTAATCTATCACTTTCCCCACTCCGCAGTATTAGGTCGCGTACTCCATCCCTGCAGCCTTTGCAAATTCTTCTTTATTCAAATCGCCCAACGAGCCGTGACTCTATTCAACCGCAAGACTGTTGGGTTCTGTAATTTTTTTCTCTTTTTTATATATAAAATGCTGCCACAACTTTGTGTGAGCTGCTTCATTGATTCCACGTTCTCTCGCGCAAACATAGAGACCTGCTCTGCCCCTCTGCTGCTACTGCCTTCTTCTTCTTCTGTTGTTGGGCGGTTACTGCATGTCAGTGACCTCAGCGTGCCTGGCTTCCTTTTTCCGGCCTGCCACTTGCCAGACCGACCCCGGGGTTAAGCCGTGCGCACTTTTCATATACGGCACGAGAGGAGCAGGTGGGGTGCTGAAACGCTACGGATTCGGAGACGAGAAATGGAAAAATCGCGTTCCAACACGCTGGCAGTGGCGTCTCTTTTAAGCTTTGCAAACCACAAAACGTGAGCTTCCATGGGATTCGAACGTGCGACGTGGGTATGTGATTGTGATGATAGTAAAGTCGCACGCATGGTCGTAAAAACGGAAGTTAGAGTGTAGAGTGTTGTGTTTGTTATTATTAATTGGAACGCCCAACCCTATTGAGGAGGTCTCTAGAGACAGTCCCTCAGTCCCTTTGAGAGCAAGCATAACATCATTGCAATGGTAAGGACATGGACGAAAAAAGTTAGGGTGAGATTAGTTTCCACCCACTCACCATCATTGGTAGCCACGTTCTCAAGTCAAAGGACAACTGAGTCGGTAGGCTTAATCCTCAAGAAGTTTCAGGACCTTCGGTTGACCTTTTCCTTATCAAATCATCAAATATGCCCATGGCCATACCAAGGGAGAGGGACCTAAAAATTATCTTAAAAATATGCCCATGGCCATACCAAGGGAGAGGGACCTAAAAATTATCTAAAAATATGCCCAAGCCATACCAAGAGGGAGGGACCTAAAAATTACAAATATTATGTGAAGTAACTCAATGGTAGTTTGTTAGGTTCATTCACTGGTAGTTTGTTTTGTGATTCTTTACATTAAAATGAGATGTTTTTGACTATGTTAATGTTTGTTATGATCAGTGAAAGTGAAAGTTTTGTGATTCTTTACATCAAAATGAGATGTTTCTGACTATGTCAATGTTCCTTAGGTTGATAAAGTAACTCAATGGTAGTTTGTCATCTTCATTCAAGGATGGTTTGTTATGATAAGTGAAAGTGAAAGTTTTATGATTTTCTTTATCAAAATTACAATATTGATGTTGTGACTATGTCAATGTATTTCGTAGTGATTTGAAGGTTGGAAGTATCAAAGTCATAAGTTAAAAGTTATGTTTTTATAATTTTATCTTGCTATTTATTTTCATTTTATAATTTGTAGCGATGCTGAAAAAAGTTTTGATAGCATAAGTTATTATGTTTTGTTTTCTTTAATTGGAATGAAAGAATTTGAATTTATTAAATTTTTAGTGTGGAATTTGAATTCTCCAATTTGTATAGTGTTGCTATTGTTTTAAGATTTAAAAAAAAAATAAATGATTTTTTATATTATTGGATTTTTTTCAAAAAAATAAATATCTCATTCTCAAATTTTAAATAAGAATAATATATTTTTAAAAGTTTAAAGTTATTCAATAAAGAAATTTAATTTCATTATTTTAATATATTTTAATATATTTAAATTTATTATTTTAATATTTTTTAATATATTTAATATGAGTTTAACATATTACTTACTAAAATTGAATCTAGATAAAGAATATAGTTTTCAAGATTTAAAGTTATTAAACATGATTTGAAGTCGTTAGAACAACAATAACAATTAATAATAATTTAATTTGAAGTCATGACCAAGCAAGACACCAAACAAGTGTACTCTCAAGGGACTTTTTGGATTTGAATCTAAGACCTCTAGGAAGGAAAGAATTGAACATTTAATATGAGTTCAACATATCACTTGTAAGAATTGAACATTGATAAAAAGAAATAATGATCATACCTCCTATTCACTCAAGATAAACATAATTGACAACATCATTAAATTCCTATATACATTAAAATATAACTGTTATTACTATAGGCTTTGATAAATTTGTATTTTTATTTTGTTAAATTGCCATTTATAAATTTATTTGAGAGTGATTTGGACTTATATATTTATTTTACAACATTTATAAATAAAATTTAAACTTGAATATTATGTTTTTTATAATTTAATTGTAAATCTATTAAAAATAATTACAATAATGATGACCAAAATAATGATATTTTTAATATAATAGTATACTAACACATTAAAATAAGGTATAAATGTGTTAAAATAAGGTATAAATAAAAAAAATTACCAAACAATTTCACTATTTATCATATACTTTATATGGATAATATTCATCTTAATTATAAATTAATTTATTATATTTTGAGATGAATCAATCTCCTTAAAGATATAAATATTTCATAATGTTTTTTTAATTTAGGAAAAAAATTCTCATTTAGAAATTGCTCCCTCTTAAAACATAAAAATATGTAGTTAACTTCCTCCCTCTTAAAACATAAAAAATGTTGTTTTCTCTCTCTAATACACATATGCCACATTTCAACATAAAAAAATTTTAAGCCTTAGTTAACAATATAATCATATATATATATATAGTATCAACTCTATATATAAAAATAAATACTTATGAATAAAAATGATTATTTTTTTATATAAATTTAATATTAAAATATTTTATTTATAATTAACATTCAAACATTTTTTTTTAAGCTAATATGGGTCCATTCATATTCTATTAATTTGAGTTGAAACCTATACATTCACATGGTGGCCTCAACCCGCCCCGAGGGGAAACCACGTCTATTGGCCACCTTAAGTTTTTAACAACCATCCATAAACAAAATATGCTAAGTCTTCTTGTCCAAGCTAAGTAAACTACACAGTCAAAGAGATTACTACTAGCTCCTATCTGCATTATATATTATAACAAAATTAGAACTGATTCTCTGCACCCTAAACATAAACATTTATACATATCTCTAGGTATCAGTCTGCCATGGCTTCCAGCTGGTCACCTTCTTCCTTTATTCCCGTGTCAATCTTCTTTATCTGATCTTTTATCTCTTCCAGCTTATTATCCTGCATAAGAAGGATCACCTGAATGTTTTTCATTTCTTTTTTTTCAGGTTAGGAATTCCCTGGGCTAGTTCAGCCATCTCCATAGCGACCTGCTCCATGGCTTTTTCCAGCAGCCTCTTCATAACCCAGTATATGTGAAGTGCCTGTTTATACAGTGACATCCTCCCTCTGGTATTCCCTGGATCCGTAAGCAAGTATTCCCAATCATACATCTCAAGATCCGATTGTTCCTGAATAGCCTCTTCCTCCATTCGCTGGATAATTCCTCGAATATCCTCGTCAGTGTTTTTGCTGTACGTGCTCTCGGCATGCTGGAACCCCCGTTTCAGTGTTTTCCTACCCCTTCTTCTACCCCGCGGCGTCGGTTCGATTCTTGCCTGGTTTCCGGCCGGTCTTCCTCGCCCTCTCCCTCTGCGGTTCCCTCCCCGTCCTCTGCTCCCTTTGTAGTGCTCCTTTACTTTGCTGCCCTGACACGTAATTTCGGAAGGGCCCCCGAGGTCCCCTTCCTCCCTTCGTCCCCTACCTCCCGTCTCTCTACTCCCCAATTCTTCCTGATACCTGTCCTTCTGGTTCTTCTCTTTCATCATTACGCTCCTCCTTTGCTGCTCTTGACCATCCTACTCTGAGCTATACATCTCCTCTTCCTCTTCCGTCATGTCCATTCCTGTCTGCTGCTACTCCCATGCTTCCCCAGAGTCAACCTTGTCTCCTCCCTTACCCATTCCCTTTCTGCGCCTGCTCGTCTCAGTCGCTTCCCTCTTCATTCTTCCCTCCATTGTAGGCTGACTGTCTGCCTTCTCCTTCCTACTATATCCCTGGCTATGGTCTTCCCTGTGCTGTTTCTTTCCGCTCTCCCACGGCCTGCACTTACTATTGCACTTCCCCCGTGCCTCCTTCCTTCTTCACAGTGATTACCTTGCCGCCCATCCTCGTTCCTCTTCCCCACTTCCTTCTGCCACCTGCAGTTTTCATGATCCTCCACTCCTCCCTGTCCTACCTTTGTGTCATCATACCCAAGTCCCATCACTGGGGCGTATCTACCTCCACCTCTGGCTCCCATAACTCTGCCTCTGCTACTCCTTGGAATGATATCCCCTCTGCGGATCTCCCTGTTCGCCGTCATGATTACCGGTATGCCACAAGGCTCGTCGTGGCCTTTCATCCTCGCCTTATTACTCAACCTCCGCGCCGCCGTTTCCACCGCGATCGAAGAAACATTCAAACATTTTTATTATTATTATGAATAAAATTAATATGTTTATTTATTTTCACATATAAATTTAATATTAAAATATTTTATTTATAATCAACATTCAAATATTTTTATTATTATTATATATTTTATAAATAAACCTAATAAACATAAAACGCCATATAACACTTAAAAAAAATTACAACTCTTCTTTCAGTAAATCATAAAATAAAATATTTCACACAACTAAACCTAATAAAAAACATCTATCACCACAATAATAAACTAAAATATTACGGATAATATTACATTTTCAACTTTCAAATCTTATTATGACCAACCTGAATTTAAAGCTATTCAAACGCTATCGTGAAAAACAATCGAGGATATAGAAATGGACATTGCACCCGAATTGAAACCGTTTAAAGAAATCATGAAAATGGACATCGTACCAAACCGTTTAAACAAGCTGCCAAACTTTGGCCAACGACATTTCATAAATTTGTACATAAAATATTCACAAAGATTTTACCTAACAACGATGTTGAAATTTTCATACCAGAATTATCCATAATCGAACTTTTAGTACCATCCAAAAGCCCATGCTGCTAATTACAAAGAGAGAAAGTGTTTTATACCTCATTTTCAATCTCTAAATGATTTTGGATGTTTAATGGAAGAGAGTTGCATGCTTTATGCACGTAATATTGTTTACTGCGGTGATAATTTATTACCAAAGTTCCTTTTATAATTATTCTATTTTTTTAAGTCTTTTATGTACATTAAATTTCTTTTTAAAGTATTGTTTAGTTTTATTAATTTAGTGGATGTTTTACCTTTTTCCTAAAGTTGTAATTTAACTCTTACAGTTTATATACTTTAATATTATAAAGTATTTTATGGTATTAAATTAATTTTTAAATTTAAATTGTATAATATAATAAGTTTTTTAAGAATTTTGTCATTTAATTTTTATAAAAAAGTTAAAAATTATTTCTAATCATTTTATATTTAAAATTTTAGAGAAATGATATTGTAAAAGTGTTTTTTAATTATTTGACTTTATTATGATATATGAATTAAATATTAGAAATATTAATGTAATATAAAATAAAAAATTACAAGGTTTAGTTATTGCATTTAGATCATTTTTCTTTAAATGAGTTTAGAAATGTTTTTTAATACGGAAGATAATGACGGATCATAAAAAGTTATTAGAAAAGATATGGTTGGAAGTAGAGCTAGTTTTTATTTTTAAATAAGTTTAATTAATTATTAAACTTATTATTAACTTATTTAATAATTTTTATTATTAAGTTTAATTTAGATAAGGAAGTTAGGTGTAGAGAGTTCTCTATGATTTTAGAGGGAAAAATGTAGCTAGCTACATATGTGTGGGGTTTGGGTCAAGGCATTAATAATCAAGATGAAGACTTCTGTATTATTACGAGGATGCTCTTATGCATTATTGTGTGGCATCCTCATAGCTAGAGAAGAGAACATTGAAACTCCTAAGGTCATTAAAGACTCTATGGTGGTAATTAATTCTATAATAGGCAAAGTAAAATGAGGAAATCTCTTTCATTGAAATCTCATTTTTTATAGCAAAATATGCTTAGATATTGTTGTAGACTAATAAACTAACAAAGCCATGGAGTTAGACCTATGGTGTTTTGTAAAAATGGAAGTATTCATAATGAAATTTATATGGATTGACACTCCCACAAATTAACATTTATTTCCACATGAACCAATAACAAATGTATTATATTTAGAGGGCATATCAAAGTACTCTTAGTAAGCATTAATCCATGCTCCAAGTAATGAAGAATCTTGGGCCATTAATTTGCAGCTACTATGGATTATAGAGGAAACATGTCTTCTAGTATGTATGAATTCAACTCTTGGGTTACTTGTGAATGTTGTATGTGTTCAACATGTGTTTGTTTGTTTGGTAGGATTGATAATAGGGAAGTGTCTTCAAAGAAAGGTTTAACATTGGTTAGTTTAATTCTTATAATGAGGTTTTCTTGAAATCCAATTTGCATTTAGTTGATTGAGTGATTTCTTTCTTATCTTCACAATCTCTTTGATCTATGACATTAAGAAATATGGTGCAACTAGTACTTAGGTTCATTTTAGGATAATATATTGTTATAACTCTAGTAATTGGGGGTTATTGGGAAATATATTTGTTCCATCAATTTTTTTTCTTTCTCGATATATTTTCCATGCAACATCAATCAAAGGAAGTTTATTGAGTTTTAATGTGTGTTGATCATTCACTTGGAAACCACTTATTTTGTTTACTCGTCTCTAGTTATAATAATGGTGATTCTCTCAATAAAGACAATATATTTCTTCGCATTAACTTTATTTTAAAACTAAAATTAGAATATATGAATTTTGAAGGCTTCCTTTTTATTCAATTGAGCCAAAAGTTCTCTTTTTGTTTAGTCACTTGTCTTGATTTGAATATGTGCCCAACACATGGAATAAATATAGTTTAGAATTGAAGGCAATCTTATGAAGGCATGAGGAAACTACATAGTTCAACAATAACACTTGGCTTTCAATCTCTTCATTGTATATCTCAACATCCCAACAATATAAATATCTAGGAGTTTATGTCATATAAGGAACAAAAAAATACATCGACTTTCTATCATATAGTTTATTTTGTACTCTTTAGTTTTTAAAGCACTAGAAAACCTTATATAATAGCCATTAACTTTATTACAACTCTCTTATGACTAACCTAGATCCATCTTAACTCTAGATCTATCTAGAATGCAAAATTTAGGAAAGGTTTGCACCTTGAGAGATTTGATATCAAGATTAATAAATTTATGAGGTAAGGGAATTGAGTTGGTTTATTATTAATAATTATAATTTTATTTATTTATTTTTATATTTATGTAATTTGATTGAGTCAAATGTTTACATAACATAACGTATCCTTACAACATTTTTTGGATACAACATTTCTTAATACATTTCTTCTTGCAATAAATAATATTTTTATTTACTTATTTATTTTTTTGTATTTAGAGAAATTGACAATAGAGATGATTTCTTAATTGTGTGACATAAGGTCAATTCTGACTGCAACCACTATAATAAGGGTAAATATGGGAGATTTGAACTTAGAATCTTCTTTGATACATAATACTTCATTATCACACTTATATTCAATTAAACTATACATTTGGAAGTGAATATAATATTTTTATTTAGTTCATTAAGAAAAATCAATTTACATAAAAATACATTATTCTAAAATAAATAATTCTTAATAACTAGATATATATATTATATATATATATATATATATATATATAAACTCTAACTGAGAGGAATTACTCCCAAAATGGATATAAAGTGTCAAAACCTAAAACATAAAAATTTCCTTATACCTCCTTCTAAGGGGTCCAATAAGAATATGATTTAAATTATGGTAAAGCATTAACTTCTTCTCCCCTGCATAAGTTTAATAGTTTCAATGATGGCAAAGCAGTCATTATTGATAGTTTTTTCACATGGTAAAAAGGTGACATGAATTAGAAATATAAATAGAAGTTGAAAATCTATTTAACTTATTAGTTTCAATGATGGCAAAACAATCATTATTCATAGTTTTTTCACATGATAAAAAAGTGATATGAATTAGAAATATAAATAGAAATTGAAAAATTCTATTGAACTTATTGGAAAAAAAATAAAAAATTCTATCATTTTTTAAAATTAACTAAAATATAACCAATATACATCTCAAATCAATATATTAATAAAAAATAAATTTTTAATTTATTTTTTAAAATTTCCAAATAATTTAATAAATTTTAAGGAAAAATATTTTATTCTCTATTTAAATTTGTAAGTGAAAAACATAAAAAATAAATATGGCTATAAAAATAGCCTCAATAACCCATTTTGGAAATTGTTCTTTAGAATGATAAAAAGATGAATATAATTATAAAATTTTGAGAGTGCTTTTTTAAAACAGCCCTGATGACCAATTTTGGAAATTGCTTGGTTTTAAGCTACTAAATGCAATTAACTAACAAATTTGGATGGATGGTACAGTAATGTAAAAGGGTTGAATCACTTTAAAGGTTGAGACCAAATATTAGGATCCAAGGAGTTAGCAATCATATCCATATCCAAATGCCAATTGCAATGGCGATGGCTATGCCTTGTCATGATGGGGGTGGGTGCATGCATAATCATAATAATGAATCACCTGCTAAATATACTCCCTCCGTTTTTTCCTTGAAATTAACGGAAACAGCGACACCGAGGGATTGCCTGCGAGAAAAATCAAATCGTAACTCTGTTAATGGCCGAAACGGAGTTCTGCAGCCCCGTTATTGCACATGCGACGGTGGTGCCCCGGAACGCTTTTCGAAACGTGCACACTCGTTAATGGCGGCCGAGTCTCCCAAGGCGGCGTCAGACGAGGACGGGGTTCTGGGTACAGCAGCCCCAGCTTTGATTACGCCCACGACATATCTCTCTTTCTCTTTCTCTTTGAACTCTCACTCTCGACCTGTCCATATTCCTCCTCCTGCGCTGCAAATCCCGCTCCAGCCCATTAACTTTAGGGGAATCCGATCATAATCCACAGCCGTAGCCGTAGTCTGTAGGGCTGTTGTATTCCCTCTGAGATTCGAACCTGCGATCTCGAGCTCCTGGAGCCACCAGCGTACATCGGAAGCAGGAATCATCCGGATTCAATAAAGTTTTCTGTTGTTGTGGAGTAAGAATTAGTAGGTTGGGAAGAGGGGGAGGCGCAGGGTCGGAGGATCGATTCTCATGGCGGATACATATGGGCGACTGGAACCTGGCCGCCGCTGACGTAGCAAAAACTCTTCGGGTTTTGTAATCCGCCGCCGTATATACAATCGCACATTGGCGATCATCTGGATCCTTCTATCCTCGCTGCCAATTTGTTATCGGAACTGAGTACGAAGGCTTTCGCAGAATTTCAGGATAATTTTTAGGGTGTTTTTTTTTGCTATGGCGCAGCAACAGCAGCAGCAACAGATCGGTGGCGGTGGCAGTGGCGGTGGCGGCGGCCAATTCGGAGATACAACTTTTACCAAAGTCTTTGTTGGCGGCCTCGCTTGGGAAACTCAGCGCGAAACGATGAGGCGCTATTTTGATCAATTTGGAGAGATTTTGGAGGCCGTTGTCATCACTGATAAGAACACTGGGCGCTCCAAGGGCTATGGCTTTGTGGGTCTTTTATTACCTTGCTTTTAATCTTTCATTTTCATTGTTTTCTAAATATCATCTCAATGAGGGGGAAGGGGGAAGGGTTTACTTGATAGTTTCAATTGAACTGATAGATTTTCATGGGGCCTGTCTTGTTTAGTTGGATAGATGAATTTATCTGTCAAGGTTTTTCTGATTTGATCCTAGGTTAATATTGGTTAAGGAATAAAAGGTGGGCTGAAATGTTTCAAATAATAAAGTTTGAGATATTTTTTTGATAATTTAGTGTAATGATATAAATTACATAATTGGTAAACATTAATAGATGTAACAAAGAAAATCAGTATGATATAATCAAATATGTTCTCCAAACCAGTATTGTATGATATAATCGAAAGTGTTCTTTGCTATTAGAGAAAAACAGTATTTCTTGCACAATCATATAAATTAAATAACTCGTAATCACCAATAAACATAATGGTTATCTAATGGAGAAAACTAGTATTGATATAATCTTGGAATTTGTTTGTTGTATGATTTACACACAGGTTACATTTCGGGAACCGGAGGCTGCAAGGAGAGCTTGCGTTGATTCTGCTCCGATCATTGATGGTAGGCGAGCTAATTGCAACCTCGCATCTTTAGGAGCTAATCGTTCCCGACCCTCTACTCCCCAGCACGGTAAGCGAATAATACATATACTATATAGTTTGATCACATTACTTTTTCGTTTTTTCTGACTGCTTCTGTAAAAAGCGAACTAAACTAAACGATGGGGGATCACAGCGATTTGCTTCACCATAAGTGGATTTTCCAACGTATATACTGTCACCATGTCACCTTCGAAAACTCCCATCGCTTGGGTTCATATAACAAAAAGCTTGATGATGCCATTTGTTCCAACATCAAATTAATAAAACCAAACCTCTTTCAGAATCCTCATACTTGTGCTCTCCTCATGTATACCTAAAGATCCACTAGCAGCAAATGTTACTTCGTTGTGGCTGATCATATCAATGGTGAAAACTTAAAATTTATTTTTGATGTTCCAAGGCATAGTTTAGCGTTTGAACTCATGAATGGTTCCGTTTTGATCTCTAAAGTAAATTTATTTGCAGAAGTCGATGATACACGCTTTGTGACTTAATCCCTAGCTTACTATTTGTGTGACTAATTCGAGAATATACTGCATAAAATTTATTGGTACAGAGCTTGTCTGCAAACTATTATTTGGTGATCCATGTTTACGTCAACGAGACAGATCCAAAACGCAACTTTCCTAATTAATACAACGAAGTCCATGACTGGCAGGCTTTTTTTCGATGTTTATTTATAGAAACCTGTTAGGATACAGTACCCGTTGTAGCTTTTTACTCAGTTTTGTTCTATTATTTGTCTCCATGACCAGGAAATCGGTTCAGAATCGTGAGTTCCTTTCAGACAGGCTTTCAGACTGCAGGCGGTGCATATCCTGGTGCACCAACTTTTGCTCAACCCACTCCCTATGCTGCAATCCAGCAAGGGTTTCCTTATCAAGCATACGGGTGAGTAATTCCAGTGTGATCTCAGTTACCCATATTGCATTCCTTTTAATTTTTCATTTCCCTATTTGTATGTAATAAAATCTATTGAGTATAAAAGTGTATGATCATGAAGAGAAGTGCTGGTGTATAAAAACATTTTTATACAGTTTTCAATGTATAAACATTAGAATCAGGAAATATCAATAGAAGTGGCCATGTCTAAAAACATAATAGGTGAAGTCTATCAGAATCTATAAACATTGTTACTCAGAATTTATCTGAAAAGTGGGAATGTCTAAAAACATTGGTATTCGGAATTATTGTAAAAGTGGTGATGTGTAAAAATATTGGTAGGTGATGTCTAAAAACATCATTGGAATCAATCAGAGAAATGGTGATGTCTAAAAAAAGCATAGTTACTGGGAATCTACAAGAGAAGTAGTGATACCTAAAAATTAGAAGCGATGATGTCTAGAAACATCGTCACTGAGAATCTACCAGAGAAATAGTGATGTCTAAACAACATAGTTGCTGAGAATCTATCGGAGAAATAGTGATATCTAAAAACCTCGTTACTAAGAATCTATCAAATAGTGATATCTAAAAACCTCGTTACTAAGAATCTATCAGAAAAATACCAATATGGCTGTCCAGAGAAATAGTAATGTCTAAGAACATTATTACTGAAAATCTACGAAATATGCTATCCTTTAGTATGAGATCATAACTATTAACACTAATGAAAATGAAGATAAAACATATATTATCATACTCATGATGTTTCTCATGTATCAGGTATTCTCCTTACTCGACGGACTACGCTTATTCTCCGGTGGGTACAGCTAGAAATTAATTTCATTCTACACGTTCTGAATCATAGTTGTTTGAAAAAATTTATGACATTTTTTTCTTTATGATCTGCAGACATATTACAACCCATACGGAGGAAGTCAATTCCCTCTCTATTGTGGTCCTGGAATGATCTCTGCGAGTCCAGCTGCATTATATCCATATTTCCAATTCACCCAGCCTGTGCAAAGTACCAGCCCTGGATATCCTCAGGCCGGGCAGAGTTACAGCATGCAAGTTCCTCAAATAATGCAATACCCAGCTCCTGCTACATTGTCAAGTTTGCCACAGCAATACGGAGGAGGAATGATATCAATCCCAACTGCAGTCCCACCTACAGGTGCAGATTATTTAATTTCCCAATCTGCAATTTTATCATTTCAAGGGCAGATCCAAATTTATTAATGGTAGTCTAGAATTACTGAAATCTGTAACAGTGCAACAGGTATGACACTTGCACTGCCAGCAGCTGGGGTTGGTGTTTCAGCTCAGCAACACTATCAGATTCAATCCCAGTATGCACTACCGTCCAGGGGTACAGTCTCTGAACAGCCTTCAGTTTAACGTCATGTAATTAAACTTATACTGACAGCTTGTGTTTATTATACACAATACCTATTAGTCATGTGATGCAGTTATGATATTCTAACATGCCCATGGAGCAAAATCTATTATTTTGCTCCAAATTATATATAGTCTCCCAGCTCTGAAGTACACTGCCAATCGCAGCCTGTGCTGGAGGGGAGTCTTAGCGTCGTCATGATATTATTATTCCAGTCCCATTGAGTCAATTTCATGTCATCATTTCCCCCGCACCCCACCAGTGACCTCAAATTCATGAGGGAGTCCTTTCTTCTTCCATGGGGCAGTACACCACTGAGCCTGCCTGCCTTTGTATTTGTCAGAAGAGTTCATTAATTAACAGACCCAACAAACCAACGAACCAACCCTATACTCATTCTGATCATGACATTCCCGAGAATTTTTGTTTTGTGGTTCGATAGATTTCCAAAAAGCTGGTGCAGATACTATTGTTGGCATTCAGCTTGTCAATCTGTCGCGACATATAGAGGAACATAACTCTATATAGATTTTGGACATAGGTACACACCTAATATTATCCCTTATTTTCCATACATACATTCATTTGTTTAGTAATATTGATCACGTCCCTTCCCAGGGATATTCATTTTGTACTGTTCATGCATTATTAATTTCATTGTATTAGAAGACCAAGCCAAGCCCAGCCCAGCCAAGCAGACCAGGCTGAAGTTCAGCACTGGGTACTGACACAAAATTCATTCCAGGCCTCAGCAGAGAGCGCTTTTATATCTCTGACCAGGCCACTTTCATTCACATGTTTAGTCAGTGACAACAGCCAGCTATGCTATGCTAGTTGTACTAAGCATATTAATTGTTCGAGCACTGCTCACTCTCATTTGTCATGTACTGATGTCATGTTTTAATATAAATATTTGTATTAGCATTTAGGTTACTCGCTTGCATTAATTGTTCATGATTGTTTTTTTTTAATGAAGTTGCAGTAAATTCTCATATTTACATTTATAGCGACAGTGGTAATAACTTTCGCTTCCATGGTACAAATTTCTCAACTGCTGTCGGAGGCAGTATGGACTTTCATACGAACAGTTTGTCTCACATTGGATTCTTTCTTACCATTATATTGGACTTTATTACCGGAAACAGTTAAAAAACAAGTAATACTGTTGTGAAGAGTTTGGAGTCACATGATTAGAGGCTGGGAACTCATTCTGCAAATATCCAGAAGCTAAATCACAACACGCAATATTTGATGGTTTCTTCCTGTGTTTGATTTATTTATTCGCATTTTGCTTGGTGCTGATGGAATTTGTAAAATTCACTGTATGAATGTCTGAATTTATTTTACCGAATTATAGTATTGGAACGAATCAACACTGCATTGACCGCCGGCTTGTCAACTTTTCAGTACATTTTTCTCTCAGTTTAATGGCTCAAACACTATGATTTTCGATGATATCGAGTGTGGGGAAGCAGTTACAAGTTCATTTCTAAATGTGCTCTAAACCCTAAGAATCTAGCCAAAACCAACGAGGCTGTTAGGTTTAAAATTTGTAATTTTTTTATTACTGCAGTTATTACTTGTTTGAATATAAGTGGAAGTTGGCATAAAATATAAGAATTTTATATATTTTATCTCAAAACTTCATAAAAATATGGATATAAGAATTTAATTTTCATAAACAATAATATCATAATTTATTTTCAAAAGACTAATATACCGGAGTGTAAATGTTAATATGTGTGATTAGAATGTGGAAATTTATTTTAATATTAAAAATATTCACATACTTCAAAAATATATGATAGTAATATGTATATTTTGAAGTTTTTTTTTAATGATAGAAATCAAAATAGATTTTTCGTACTGATATATAGATTATAATATAAATATCATAATATTAAATTAATGAGTTAAAAATTTTTTGAAATGAAAAATATAATTGACCAAAAAAAAATATAATAAAAAAATATTTAATAGTATTATATATAAAGTTGACTTTTTTTATTATGGGTTTATTTATTTGTATAACTAAATTTAATGTCTAATAATTACTGGCTGAAATGAAAATAAGGGAAATTTAAGAAAAATATATTTTATTTCATGAAATTTGTATTTCTATTTATTTACAAGTAGAATTTATTTCCAAATTGTTCCTTAAATTTTAGAGCATATTTCTTAGAAGTAGACTTTATTTTCCAATGGTATACTTGAAATTTGAATGAACATTATAAGTTAAAAATATGTAGATGTTTAATTAGGTTTTATATGTTCTCAATTATAATGTGTAAATTCTCATTTATTTTTCATAGGTCTTGTTGTGCTATGCAATAACCCTTCTTTTATTCATATATAAATGTTTTAGGAAATTATTATATAAATAAATGGGGACCCCTTTTAAAATTAAAAAAAAATAGGAACATAAAATATTTTAGGGTTTTAAAAGGACAAATTTGATTTTTTTTAATAAACAAATCCAAATTCAATAGACCCAAACAATTCAAATGAGTCTGCCTTAAAGAAATCCCGACTATCCCATTTCACAAGTCTTGAAATGAACAATTCCCCATTTTTATCCTTTCAAAACATGTGATGCGATAAAGAAAGAAATCCTGGCTATCCCATTTCACAAGTCTTGAAATGAACAATTCCCCATTTTTATCCTTTCAAAACCTGTGATGCGATAAAGAATAGCCCTCGAGAACAAAACACGCTTAAAACTTAAAAGGCTTAGGTATCGTTAAAAAGCTAATTTATATCGAAACTTGCATGCATCACAATCTTATAACGAACATGATATATAAAAACCTGAGGACCATTACGATTGCGATATGCAATAAAACCATCCGGACCCGATATAAAAATTAATGTAATCTATAAACATTTCGCGTTCGGGTGAATCACAAATTAGCAAAAGGCTCGCCGCTCCTTTCACCTCCGATCTTCCAATTTTGATAAAGCTACTTGTTAAAAGGCATAACCTTAATAAAATCATATGAACGAATAACTCAAAGGAAAAGCTCCACTTATTAATCATCAGTCGGGCCCACTCTAATGCCACATCATACCTCGGGATTTCGTAATCACAAAAAGCTTTTGGCTATATCTATTCCTCTCTACTCCAAAACCTTTGATTGCAATATTGCAATCATTGCATTGCACACTTCCCATACCTAAAGAACCGATATAATGATATCGCTATCGCATATCAATAGAACACATGGAAGCATGCTCTAAATACTGTTTGAAAGGTTTTGCGATATGATCTATTAATGAGATAATAAATTACCATGTGAAGCCATGATTTCAGTTACTAAAGACTTCTAACAGTATTTATGATTTAAAGCCCTAAGGTGATTTGATGGCCTGTATATAGACTTGTTCACATTTAAACTATGCTTCTTGTCATTTCAAGCCTTGTGTGTTCAAACTCTTCTACATTTTAGACCTATTTCTCTTCATTCCTCTGTGTTTCAAATTTACAAGTTAAATCCGAGAAGAAACTATGTAACAGGATGACGAAGATAAAGAAAGGAAAGAAAACCATGGAGACTTTTCAATTTGCACCTTCTTCTTTTGATGTAACGGAGATGCCCCCACTTTTCTCAGACACTACATGCACAATAGACAGTGGAACAACCTCGTGGGAATCCATGTACCAATTGCTAGAAAGCGAAGGGCCTAAGGTAGTTCAAAGAGTGACAACATATGCTACTTCATCTTTTGAAGCCTCCAACTATGAAGCCGCCAACTATTTTCTTCACAGGATCGTTACTCGACCCAAGATCCTTCCTTATACCAATATGGTAAAATGGATAATTGAGAATATTAACATTGTCGATAGGACATTCTTGACTTCAAGAAAAATAGTCATTCGGTCCTTTACAACTGAAGACTTGAAGAAAATGTACCATATACATGACCCACAAAAGGTGTATGACAAAGCTTTCCTCGAACAATTTGCAAGCGAGAATGAGGTAGCATCATATCCAATTAAACAATGGAGATGCTACCCAAAGAAACATAAGCATGAGAAATCGGGTATGTACTCTATATCTTCTATTGCCACTCCCTATTCTTATATCGTAGCTATGATGTGTAGACTATTAGGGCACCCTAATACAACTAAATTCTCAGTTGAATGGGTTCCTCTTATTGAGGCATCAATCAATTCTTATATAATGGATTGGGGCGCCATCCTTTCAAATAACATTGCCTTCCAAATCCGAAAGTTTAGGCAACACTGGTATGTTACTACCAAAGTAGTTCCACCATTTTTTATGAGTGCATATATCATGGATGCAGTCTGTTTCACTATAAGTTTCCCAACCATGGGATGGAAATGGACCATTCAAGATCCCACTCCCATCCATAAATATCATAAAATTTTGTGAGAATCTAATTTCCACACCCATTTCTATAAAATTTTCCAAGGAGTTATGCTACCCATTCACCAAGTTGCTTTTGACAAAAGAGTCCCAAGATTGTTTGATGAGGCCAAAATTGATTTCATGCCAAGAGGCAGGTGGTTTGGAGAAGATATTTTTACCTATGTTAGAGTCTATGGAATTCTAGCGCCTCCTCATGTTCTCCCATTGTATATCCATAATAAAATACTCGCTAGGAAGATTGCTTATCAAACTCTAGGGGATGGACTGACAAAGATCCTAAAGGAAGCCAAGAAATCTCTTTGGCCTTCATTCCCCATCTAATGTGGTATTTATGCTCTACATGATTTCAAGCATGTTGCACTTGGAATTGATAATATTACATGTTTGATCTTGCTACCATTCTTGGCAGACAGTTTGACCCTAACAAAGTTGCACAAAATTTCACCACCCAAGTAAAATTTAGACAATTTGAATTTGTTGAACTATTTTCACAAGTGTAGCATCTGGTTACGCTGAAACTGAATCCAGAAAGGGTAGCCCAATTCCAAGAATACGGAGAAAGAAGACTACAAAACATCCCTTTCGATTTGTTGAGGATCCCTCAACCGATTATCCAAGAAGAGCAAGATTCAGAACAAGGCTCTGATCAAGACCCAGAAAAAGGCTCGGAACAAGGTTTATAGTAGAATTCTGAACAGAAGTCAGAACATGTTTCCAAGGATATTGAAGTGGAAGATAACTCCACAGAAGTACATATTAATGAAACTCCCTTCAAGAATTATCTAGATGAAGCCTGGAAACAGTTTGATCAACAACCTAAAGGACAACAAGGGGTAGAAAATATTTAAATGGAGAAAACATTTAACACACCCTAGAACACTGGATAGACCTCGTTTACTGATAGAGCTTCTGATAAAGTTGTCACTACAGAGGAAATTGAGATCATCCCGACATTCCCTTCATCTGAAATAGTCCTTAAAGTGGAAGAAATCCCTCCTCTTGACATCTTTTACAGTCCCAAACATCGGGTTGTCGTGAAAATACATAGGAAAAGGAGAAGAATAGAACCATCATTAGCAGTCATTCCTGGTGATATACCTATGGATATAGTATGGAAGGATACTCCAATTGATCCTTAAGATAATTTGACAAAGTTGTCACGGCTTGCAGGTGCTTATGCATCTACTACGATTGACAAAGCAACAGAGCTTCGACAATTGGTCAGAGAAAAAGAAGAGATAATTCAACAATTAGAGTATTAGTTGGTAGAAGGAAGACAAAGTATTGACCATCAAATGAAGACACAAATGTCTCAACTCCAACAGAGCTTTGATCAATTAAAGCTCCAATATCAGGAAAAGACTAGTATTAAGGAATACAGCGACTCGAGTTTTCACTTGATCAGTTGAAGGACAATCCTAAAGTGGAGGATTTTATAAAAGAAACATTAGAGCTAAACACTCTATTATCAAGGCAACAAGCAATGTTTTGTTAAAAGTTATCTATCATCAATCCACTATGTGTTACAAGTGATTCACCAATGAATTAATCATCCGATCTGAGGGTGAATTTCGATGACATTGATTATAAAACATTAGGATTTATAACATGGCAAGATACTCCAGAAAGCAGAGTAGCAGGCCTTCCCAGAATAGAGGAATCTCACAAGGAAATCATCTTTACTGATTGGGACATTCAACTGAAACAGACAGAAAGAACAGTCTCCAAGGCAACCAATGCTACAAATAATATCATTGAAACTATCAATGATAACTTACACAATTCTAACCTGATTCAAGAATGCCCACTTGGTAGTCTTCTTGATATCAAAGTATTGGAAAGGCAATGGGAAGAAACTTCAAAAGAAAAGGAAAAAGTGATTAAAAATTTTACCAAACTCGACTGGGAAGTGTATTGGAAATATCTTGTGAATCCACATAGTCAGTGGCTAATGCTTCGCTTCCTTGCTGACTCATCCACCCATATGCTTCCTGCACTTTCAGATGTAGTGTACACATGACAACTATGCATGAGGACAGGTCGATTTCCTGAAGTTAAGCCAATGATGGATATTTATGAGATCAAGTAGTGAATGAAACAATAGACACAAGTTCATCCATGAGCTCGTCATTTCAAACAACTTCTATTTCTGTATTTTTGTTGCTTATTTTAAGGAGAGTTGTTTTAACCTCCTCATAAATTTCATGTATTGTCTATTTGTATACTTTATTTGTGTTATGTAAACCCTTTCATGTCTACAAAGAAAGGGTCCCCAAATTTTATAAAGAATAACTTTGGAAGCTTTCACTACTGTACTTTTGAAGTTTGTCTTAGTAGAACAAACGGATCAGGGTCCTGGAGTTTTGTAGAGAAGGCTTTGGAAGCTTGCACTTTTGTACTTTTGAAACCATCTTAATGAGAAAGACTGAACTAGAACTATTTCTTTCATGAGCAGAGTAATATACATCAGGTAACTTTTATCATTGTATTTATGTTTTGTTTATGAATTGATAGTCATTGCTATTGTTTATTATATGTATCTCTTCTAATGCAGTTTTGTATTAATTCACTTTTGAACATGCTAGAATTGTCATCCTTAATACATATATAAGAAATTTCTGAACGTTATTTGATGTGATATGTGTTTCATCAATCATTTTGATTAACTATTTAATCAAAATAATTATCTTAAAAGATTTTCATTTCTACAAGTGTTTGATCAATCATCATTATCATACATTAAGGACAATTATTCTAGATTGCATAAACATAAGTAAACCCCAAGTAATAGATAGATTAATATGCATGTATTCTAGTTTATAAACCACCCCATCTATCACTTAGTTTTTGTTCATAAACACTCTATCTATTCTATCACATTTTTTGGGAAATTGGTCCCATTATATCCAATCGGAGCCACTATTCCAAACGGATAAGGGATGATATTCAAGTCCCTAACCTGGTGGTTTTCCCCCATTTTGTTGCAGCGTTTTTCGAGGCTTCAACATTTTGGCGCTAGAAGGAGGGCCATCGACTATGAATGGCAAAGAGAACTCAATCTAAATTAAAAAGCCATTCCTAGAGTCACTCCCCCTCAAGATCATCTCCAACTTCTATATCTTCATTCAAAACTCCTATTTCTAGATCAGAAGTTGAGAAATCACCTCCTAAATCTCCTAGTACATTTCCTAAAGTAGCCTCTTTATATTATAATCCTGAATCACCTTAGGTCCAAACTTTAATAAAGAAATTAGGAGAAATCTCTATTTCAGCAAAAATGTCTATGCATGTGCCATTTGAAGGAAGTGTAACTTCTATTTTACAACCTACTTGAAACTTAACTCATTCTCAAAGTGCGAAGCTTGGGGTTCCTCCATTTGAGTTTCCTCTTCCTTCTTTCTAAAAAAAGAGTAATAAATCTGAGTCACAAACATCTACTAGTGAGGTTTTGTCAAATTCTCCTCCACAAACACCTTCATTCCCTCCATTCATTCATATGAATACCCCTTCTTCTTAAAGTACTGGTGCTAGTCCATCTAGCACTAAAACTCAACTTGCCTCTTCTTCCACACAATCACCCTCAATATCTACCTCTTCTCAAACTCCAATAATGGCGGGAAGACAATAGCAACAACCCCCACCACCAGTCAGACCATGGCCCAATCTGAGAGCTATGCAAATGGCAGCACCTCTCCATGATCTACCTAAGCATCCTAAAAGATGGCTACCAAAATTTAATTCTGATGACGAGTTACCTTCTAAAGAACATATCCATAATTATATGTTAGCCATTAATCTTAATGGAGCAGTTGAAGAAGACTGTGTAGTAAGATTATTTCCCTACACCCTCCAAGGATCAGCAATTTCATGGTATTTTTCATTACCACCAGGGTCTATTACTAATTGGGACATGTTTGAAGAACTATTCTTAGCTAAATTCAGTGATGACCGCACAATTGCATTCCTTATTAACGATCTTTCTAATTTAAAAGTAAGTTAGGTGAAAAGATCAAAGATTTCAATTCCAGATTTAATAAATTACTAAACAAAATCCCAACCACATCAAGCCCTAGTGTTGATGTCCAGATCGAGTGGTATATTTCTTCTCTTCCTTTCAATATAGCGATTTTTGTGGATAGAGCCAATAAGGTTGCTTTAGTAGAAAGCATGAAAGAAGCCCTGTCTATAGAAAAGAGAATACTTGCATTGGAAAATAAGATTTCCCAAGAAGAAAGAAAGACATAAAAGGCCACGTTTAAGGATGAACCAAAGAAGAAAGCCCCTAAGGACCCTTTTGATCTTGAAGGCTGGCAAAAATTCCTTCAAAACCATGTCAAATCAGAGATGGTAGAAATTAAGAAACAGGTAGCTGAGTCCTCTTCTAAAAAACCTTTTAGATCCTTCAAGAGAAATCAGACATTTAATCCTCAACCTCCAAATACAATATCCACCGCTAAGTCTAATTTAGATGAATATGATGAAGAAACAACAGTATCTGATGATGAAACTGAAGATGAAGAATTGGTTGAAGTACATGGGATGTGGGATTTTATCCTACCTACTTCCGACAATGAAGATGGGCAACAAGCTTTACCTATTACCACTAGGAGTAAAGGCCCAACTGATTCAACACAATCAACCCAAAAGCAAAAGCCTTCAACCTCTTCTACCAAGGATAAAGTTTTTAGTAAAAGGTCTTCTTCTACATCTCCTCAACCAAAAGCTTCTAGAGGTATGGGTAAGCCTCCTAATGATTCATCAAATAAGGTTGATTCCACCGATGCTATCTTAATTGGCGATAGATCTAACTCACACACTCCCCCTTTCCTCTTGACTTATGAAATCTTCAATAAAAATATGCACAATTGCTTAATAGACTCAGAAGCCTCTTCAAACACAATACCAAGATTAGTCTTCCCAAAATTAAATATTTCACCCCAAAAGTCTACAATCCACATTGTTTAACTTGATAAAACAAAATTTGAAGTCTTAGCAGAAATGAATTCAGTCAGCATTAGACTTTATTCTAATCCAAAAGTTTGTCAAGTAATTGACATACTAGTTGTTGATATTCTCGAATTTTATGGTTTAATTATTAGCAGAGACTGGTATGAGAAACTTCATGGCTATTTTGCAACAGATTGGTCTCACATGTGGCTCCCTTGCAACAGAAAGCAAAATCAAATCAGAATTGACTGAGAAAAACATTTGAAGTATACAGTAACTAATTTTGAAGATGAAGAACCAGTAGCTTTTAACAATAGTATCATTGGAAACTACTCTACTGAGTCATTCTTAGGAGATTTCAATGCACATAAATCACCCTTTTGGATAATTCTGTAACTTCCCAGATTGAGAACATTTCTCAAAAAAATTCTCCTAGATGTATAAATCTTGTAGATAAACCATTAGTTAAAACTTTATTTTGGACATTATATTTTGATGGATCTAAATCCAATGATGGTGCAAGAGTTGGTTGTACATTAATTAGTCCAGAAGGAGAAAAAACAATGCTAGCATGTAGGTTGGAAGTCGAATGCACAAATAATATTGTTGAATATGAGGCATTGATCCAGGCTTTATATAAAGCAATAGGTCTTGATATCAAATATCTTCAAGTATCTGGATATTTTGAAATTGTTATCAAACAAGTAAGGAACACCATTCATTGTCTCTATGAAAATTTAAAACATTACCAATCACTGGTTCAGGACCTTACTTCACATTTTATATCATTCAACATCTCTCCTATCCCTAGACTTCAAAATTCAAGATTTGACCTTCTGGCTAATATAGCATCCAAGCTTATACCATCAAAGGACTACCGTCCATATAAGTTTTCCATACAATTAATTTTTCAACCATCGATTCCCGATAATGTCATCAATTGGTGGGTGTTTAATGACGATGGAGATATCATAATCTTTTTAACATCTGAAGGATCATATGATGATTATATAATTGATCAAAATGAACATGATAATCAATTGAAATAGAAATCCAATGAGAATCTCATACCTAAATCTATGGTAAAACTTGAAGATATTTATGATCTAAAAGACATATTTGAGAAGGTTAATAATTCTAAACTCCAAAGTTAAACCTTAAGATTTGAACAAGTAAACCTTGGAACTGATGTCAAACCACAAAACATCAATTTAGCACTTGGTCTCTCACATGATGAGAGATTAGCCTTTATTCATTTGTTAAAAAAGTATAAAGGTATCTATGCTTGGAGCTATGACGATCTTAAAACATATGATACCTCCATCATACAACACACTATTCCCATGATATCCAGTGGCAAACCAGTACAATGGAAATTAAGGAAAATTCACCCCAATCTAGAAGGCCAAATCAAGTATGAGTTGAATAATATTCTAAAAGCCAAGATTATCTTTCCTGTTAGGCATTCAAAATGGGTATCAAACTTAGTACATGTCAGGAAGAAGAAATGTGACATTCGTATTTGCATAGATTTTAGAAATCTTAATAAAGCTTGTCAGAAGGAAAGTTTACCATTACCTACCATGGAACAAATATTGCAATCAGTAACTGGTTTCAAACTAATGTCTTTTCTTGATGGTTTTTTTAGGGTACAACTAAATCTTGGTCCACCCAAATGATAGGTTAAAGACTGCATTCAAGACTAAATGGGGGACTTATGCCTACCAAAAAATGCCTTTTGGTTTAATAAACGCATGGGAAACCTTCCAAATAGTTATGGATATATCTTTTAAAGGTCTAATAAACAAAACTATTGTTGTTTACTTGGATGACATAACTATTTATTCCAAGAAGAGAAACAACCATTTACATGACCTGAAACAAATCTTTGAACACTGCAAGTATGGAATTTCATTAAATCCAAATAAATATTATTTTTCTCTAAATGAAGGTAATATTTTAGGGTTTATTGTATCCAAAAATGGAATCTGTATTGATTCTGATAGAATAAAAGAAATTTCTGAAATTTCTTTGCCCCACAATAAAAAATCTATGCAGTCCTTTCTAGGTTAGATAAATTTTTTTAAGAGATTTGTCCTTGACTTTTACCAATTTGTTTTACCATTACAAAACATGATTAAGTAAACTTCAATCTTTAAATGGGGACATAATGAAAGGGAAGCCTTTGATTTAATCAAGCAAGCCATTACGAATGATCCCTCTTTAACAACTCCAAAATTTTCTAATCATTTTATCTTGTACACTTTCACTTCTCAAACATCTTATGCTACTGTTCTAACACAACTTAATGATCAACAAATTGAAGCACCCATTTCCTTCTTTAGTTCTAATTTTCAAGGTGTTGAACTAAATTATTCATAGGTGGAGAAGCAAGCTTTTGTTGTTTTTAAATTTGTAAAGCACTTCTGGCCTTTCCTTCTAAAAACACACATTAAAATAATAGTCCCATTCTTAGTAGTGAGACAATTGCTTGTGCAAAGGGAATTAAGGGAAAAGAGGGAAATTTAGGTAACAACCCTACAAGAATATGATATTTACATTAAACCAACCAAAATAGTCAAAGGACAAGGTTTTTGCAGATTGCTCATAGGAGCTTCCAACCTAACAGCAGATGAGGAATCAGGTAGTACTATACACATATATGAGGTAAGCCTAAATGATTTAGAGTCCCAATATGATGATATCATTTCCTATTTAAAAAATGGATAAGCTCCCCCTGAATTCAATCAAAAAAGGAAAAGGGCTTTAAGATTAAAAACAAATCAGTATGAAATCATTGATGATGTGTTATTCAGAAGAAATTATGATTTTATATTATTAAGATGCCTAGAAATGTCTAAAGCACAGAAGGTTTTGTAGGAACTCCACGATGTACCAGCTAGTGGACATTTTGCAGGAGATTCCACTGCATATAAGATCTTGCATGTTGGGTGCTATTGGCCAACTTTGTTCAAGGATACCCATGAATATGTTAGGTAATGAAAAATATGCCAGAATGCTACTCAAAGACAGCGAAAACCATTCTTACCTATATAAGTGGTCAACATTGAACAACCTTTTGAACAACGGGGACTGGAAAACATAGGTGAGATTGTTCCTCATTCTTCAAAGCAACATAAGTATATCCTTACAACTACAGACTATTTTACTAACTGGGTGCAAGAAATTCCACTAAAGGTAGCCAATTCTGATGTTATCATTGAATTCATTGATTAGTTCATTATTACTAGATTTGTCTGACCGATTGCACTTAAGTTTGATAATGCATCTTTCTTTTCAGGAAATAATATGACTGAATTTGCTCTTAAGAGGGGTTTTAAACTTAAGTACTCTGCTAACTACTACCTCGAAGTAAATGGTCTAGTAGAATCAACCAATAAGAACCTCATAAGAATTATTGAAAGAACTGTTGATCAGAGCCAAAAGAATTGGCACAAATCTTTGACATTTTCTCTATGGAGATACCGAATAACCCAAAAGGCCTCAATAGGCACTTCTCCCTTCAATCTAGTATATTGAAAAGAGGCTATCATTCCTTCGAATCTAGCTCTTCCCTCATTAGCCCTAGTCCAATTTATCGAAGAAACACTTTCTTCGTATTTACAGCTAAGATAGTCTCAAATTCTTAAATTAGAAGAAGAAAGAGAAAAAGCCAAGCTTACATATGCTTGCCATCAGAAGCTAGTCAAATCTTCTTTTGATGCAAGTTTTATTTCAACAAAATATTTTCAAATTGGAGATCTCGTCCTTAAATGGGACAAGGCACATGAGGAAAATGGAAAGCATACTAAATTCCAGAAAATGTGGCTTGGAACATTTCAAATCGTTGAACAAATAGGCCCATCAACATTCATATTGCAAGACTTATCAAGAAAGAGAGATTATCTTCCTATTAATGGGCCTATTTTGAAGAAAAAAATTCTTAGAAGATGATATCTTCTACTTTAACATTATTGCATTTACATTTTTAGTTATGTTAGAAGATAATGTTAAATAGCATTTCTTTTGGCTTTACAATAAAATCTATTAAAACATTTTATGATCTTTCACTTTGAAAGTAGGAATTTTTAAGGAAATGATCACAACATTGAAATTTAGATATTTACATAAAACTCTGAAATTTTCGTTTTCCATTGAAATTGTAAAGCGTTCAAACTTTATAAAATCCTTTTATTCTATTATCAATCAAGAAAGGTTATCTTTAACAAAGTAAAAACTATTTACAACTAAGGACATCCAACTCTAAAATTGGCATCCAAAACTCTTACGGAGTTAATGATTCTCCCCATCCATTAATTTTACCTTTTTTTAGAGAGTAATTCAAAAATATATTAACCTTGAAAGATAACGAGTCTCATCAAGAGCCAACTTATTCAATTCAATTACAACCAATGGATGGCATTGTCACTTTCTGGTCACCAAACCAGGACAATGACTTTTAGGTAATACAAAAAATTGTCAAAAGAAAAGTAAATAAATAAAAAGAAACAAAAATGAAATACACATACTTTTGAAATTATCTCTAAAGACTTCACTCTTAAATGGATGGGATTATGAATCATTGATAGTTAAAAGGTAACCCTGTCAAGGCTATGAACACTTGTTAGCAGTAGTGGCTCTACCTATGACAAATGAGTATATTAAGATGCTAAGTTGTAAAAAGCCCCCTACTTTATCTTTACAACCAATTAAGGACTAATATAGACAAAAGTTATTTTCATCTATAAGAGGGTTTAAAAGGAATTATGATTAAATTGAGGTTTTTTTTATATTTAGAGTAATGTTACTTATCTAAATATTTAAAAAATAGTCTTCCTTTCGTGAATTATTTTTACTTATTATAAGTTTTATAAATTTCACTATTTTAAATCAAAGATAACTAGTTCTTCCAGTGAATTACCAATTGTTGTGCTATGCACCATCCCCTCCCCTTTTATTCATATATAAATGTCTTAGGAAATTATTATATAAATAAATGGGGACCCTTTAAAATTTAAAAAACATAGGAAGATAAGATAGTTTAGGGTTTTGAAAGGAAAATTTTGAATTTTTTTGAATAAACAAATCCAAATTCATTAGGCCCGAACAACTCGAATGAGCCTGTTAGGGACCTATAATTTTTATAGGATCGTTTGATTATTACTAATCATTATTATGTTAAAAATGTTGTAAATAATATTCCATGTTGTAAATTATTTCCAAAAAAAGGTCAAAACTTCTATAAATATATGTGTGTGTGTGTGTGTGTGTGTGTGTGTGTGTATGTTGTATGTGTATGTGTATGTTATATATATATATATATATATATATATATATATATATATATATGTTCTTGCAAGTCAAACTGCAACATTAGAGGGAATAATTAAATATGTTTTATATTAAATTAATCACATCATTTAAATGTGATAAATAAATTGTAATAAGGCCTTGTACTATAGCTTTTATTTTAGTGTAGAGTTGAAAACCGACAAAATGGAGATTTGTCATATGTGGTTAAAATGTGCACATCTTATCATCCCCAATCATCCAACCCACTCACATTCCAACAACCCGTAAGCATTTTCGATGCCCCCACAAGTGATACTATTTAAGGGCGGGGGGGGGGGGGGGGGTGGCCGGATCAAAAAAGCTATTTCCCAACCCCTGTGTGTCAACACCCATAAGAACTTCGGACCCCCCCCCCCCCCACTAATATCGTATATTGCCTACCCCCCCTTTCAAAAGTGGTTTCACCTCCTGTTGCAACCTGCCTTCCCACCAACCATCACCTCCACGTCTCTTCTCTACCACCAATCCAATCATGACACATGTCCTCTCCTTCTGTCACTCCCACCAACAGTCCCATTCCATTAACTCGCCTGTCATATTTTGCCACATCTGCGACTGTTGCACCCACCTTTATTGTTCTTTTACCCGCGCCATTACCAAAATTAATTCAGTATCATAACCATTAATATAATGGTTAAGACATGTCTACAGCCTTTAAAAACTGAATTTTCATCCACGATCACACCTTTTCTTCTTCTCCTTATCAACATTTCTTTTGCTTCCTCTTTGCACTGATATCCCAGTTGCCATTAATGCCCATTGCTTGTTTTTGATCAGTTTACAGAGGTGCTACCACCAAAGGTTCCCCTGAATTATTGAAACTCACTATTAATTCCTTCTGTCACATCCTTCCTCGTTCATCCTACTACCACAATGGCTCCCAAAGTTGCCACTACAGTCAATCCCGTGCTCACTCCCCCTATGGATTTAGACCACATTCCGCTCACTGACAAAGACTACAAGATAGCCGAAACACAATGTGATTTCGATCTCTTCAAATTACATTGTTGGTTTTAGGATAATTATCTCGATCACTCCAATGAAATAAACCTTTGGTAGTCTAGACTTCCTCTATTTTTTCCCCAATCCTATCCGGTGAAGGTTCCTATTCCTGTAGGTGTGAGGTTATCTGCTGAACAGTGTCCCAAGACACAAGAAGAGGAAGAGGACATGTCCCATGTTCCATATGCAAGTGCAGTCGGTAGCTTGATGTATGCAATGGTCTGTACTAGACCAGACATTGCACCTGCAGTGGGAGTATTGAGCAGGTTTATGTCAAAACCAGGGAAGGAGCACTGGACAACAGTGAAGAGGGTTTTTAGGTATTTGCGTGGAACTAGTGATTATGGTTTGTGCTATCAAGGAAGAACACGATTAGACAGAGCGTTGGATATTCGTGGGTTTGTTGATGCAGACTGGGCTGGAGATCTGGATCAGAGAAGATCTACAAGTGGGTATGTGTTTAACCTATTTGGAGGTGCAGTCAGTTAGATGAGTAAGAAACAATCTGTAGTGGCACTATCAACTACAAAGGCAGAACACATGGCAACCACTCATGCAAGCAAGGAAGCAGTTGGTTGCAGAGATTGTGTTCAAGTATGGGGTTAGTACAGGGAGCTATAAGGATAGACTGTGACAGCCAAAGTGCAATTTTCTTGGCAAAGAACCCTGCTTATCTTCAAAGACAAAGCACATTGATGTTCAGTATCACTTTGTGAGGGATATGATAGAAGACAAAAAGGTGTTGCTGGTAAAGGTGGACACTTTGAAGAATACTGCAGATGCATTGACAAAATTTGTTAGCTCTAAGAAGTTCTCTTTGTGTAGAGAAACAATGGGTGTTTCAGGGCTGGAAAAATGACTAAGCTCTCCTGTGGCCCCCTATGGAAAGAAAACAACAAGTGGGAGATTGTTGGGTTGTGTTATATTCTTTCCACATAGTTAACAGGGG
>APFE031393462.1:0-10825 GCA_000404065.3 Pinus taeda | reverse complement strand
CTAGTCAATAAGCCATGCATTTGAGCCTCTATTTCTTAAATTCAAAATTTAAATTAATTAGCATCTATATATAAAAAGAATATGAAATCACTTGAAGAATAACAAAAGGATGACTACTTGGTCCCTAACCATGGGAATTTTTAATTTCATATATATATATATAGATATATATAGATATATATTGCGGGGTGGGGTGGAGAGTAGCTAATTCTTCCACAAAATTGTGTATCCAAGAGGGTCTACCACTTGAGAAACCAAACCGTTGGAAATTCAATAATAATAAAAATTCCATGAGAGTTTAAGAGGCTATAATTATATAAGGTATACTTGAGCTTGAACAAAAACATGTAATTACTAAATAGAATTACATTCCAAGACTTACCCACTCTAGAATATTTGTAAAAACTGAAAACCCAAAGAGTCAAAGTCTTCAGAATTATCTAGAGAAGTAGGAGGAAACAAAGGGTTTCACCTCAATAGGAGTTTCAATAGATTTATTGTTTTCTCCTGGAGTAGAACATGGGTTAAGCGAACTTCTATGCACCTCATTCTATTGTTCAAATCTTTCATTTGAAGCCACATTTCATCAAGCATTAATATAATTTGATATTTAACATCATTTCTTTCCAAGAGTATCCTACCGATAAGTGTCTTAATTTTCCAATAAAGGTTAATTGTATGAATATATTAATTCTAGTGTCCTCTAGTTTTCCCTGTGTTTGGAACCCATGTAGTGAAATAAGTGAGGATGTGTGAATTTGTGAGGCAATCTCTTTCCTAGGAAAACCTCCATCTTTTCTTCCTAAAACTCCTGTTGGATTTCCTAAGAAATTCTATTATGGAATAACATATTAGAGTACTTTATTATATAACAAACACACAAACCTCCCTAAATATTGTGTCATCCACTTCCCCAATGACTTTCATACTATCGTTGTGTCATTGCAGTAACAGGAAGCATATAACGGGACACGGATGGAAATGAAAGGAGTTGGGAATGATAAGGGCCTAATATGGAGAAGAGTAATTTATGCCAAGATATAATAGGTAGACTAAACATCCTCATTGAAAACTAGCATTGAAACCACTCAAGTAAACTAGATGTGGGAAGGATATAGTTAATGTCTACAATAAGAGAAATCAGTGAGGAAAAATAGAGAGGTAGGACTATCTATAATGTAAGGAGATGACAAATAAATGGAGAAGACCTCCATCATAATGAGAGATGGGAATGAGGAAAGCCACATCAAGAAGAAAATTGAAGTAGGCTCTTAGCTTTAGGCTCGCATGAGTCAGTTATTACTAGAAGTAATGGAAACCGTTAATTAAAAGACTTTGGGACATATTATACTTTCAAGTGGGTAAGGGATGACATTGCATGTCCTTCTCATTCATTGCATGGAGTGACCATAGCCTCGTACCCCCACCCCCCCATGTATCTTTTCCCTCATCATCTCATATGGGGAAGAAGAGTTTGAACTTGCAAAAGCCACATAGTCCTCTTTCAATGTGTATTAAATCTCATCAAAAGGGAGTTTGAGTGGAGTTTCAAATTGAGTACATCCTTTATTTTCCAACTTGTCTGCAATTTTATTGCCATTTATGTGAACATGAGATGTTAGGATAACTATAATTTATGGAAGGATGGATGCAATTTTAGAAAAGTTGTTTTTTAGGTGCTAAGTTTAGGAGAATTGGCCTAGGGTGGAGCCTTGAATAATTTTCTTGAGCATGGAGATTATGATCTAAGAGTCTCCTTATACAGATAACTAAAAAAAATTCCTTTATTATAAGTTGAAGGTGAAATTAAAGAGCAAAAAACTTAGTTGCATTGTTAATATTGAAGCACAAAGAGTGTACATAAATATAAATAATAAACCACTAGTCATCTCTCAAGAATTCTCCATATCTTGCATGATCAAGGTTTCCTTTTGAGGCTCCATCAATATTGAGCTTTATGATTTCCAAGGGAGGAGAAGACCAAAGCTCTAGGCAGGAAGGATGGGTGGGAAGGGGATGTTTATAAGGGACATATTTGAGCTGCCAAAGCTGAAGCATGGCTAATCTTGCTCCAACTAGGGATGAATGAGAATTGATTCCAAAATACTATGCATGATTTTTATACAAATTGTATCATCCATAGAGCTTTGGTTGTGGAATATATGATGATTATGCTCATTCTACACTTCCCAAAGGATGAATATTGGGAGGAGACTCCATGCACTATAAATAATAGGAATAATGAAGGCTTATGTCGTCCAATTTGCAATCGTCTCTTGAATATATCCCTATCTCTACCATACTATCTATAAAGAAGAGCCACCTAGGCCTAAAGGGATTTAGAGAAGGGACATACATTGAAGAGATGCTCAACATCTTCTTTGTTTGCATGAGATAGGTGAGAGAATGATGGACACAAAATCCTTGTCTAATTAGTTTATCTCAAGTCAATTTTTTCCCTCAAGCTAGAAGCCAAAGGAAGTGAGAAATATTGGGTCATTGGTTTTTCTACTATATTTTCTACCAAATATCATGCTTGAGAAATATGTAAATTGCCATAGATATTCCCACTGGATACTTCATCAGAATAGATCTATTAGTGTAAACCAAAATCTATATTATGAACAATTAATTCCTTTAGATTCCATATTTGTTATAACTAATTTTGTTCTTTATGTATGTACTATATAAATAATGTAAAATAAAGTACGTTGAAATACAAATGTACACTAAACACAACAAACACCAAGATATGGTCTAGAAAACCCTTTTGAGAGAACACCTAGGTGAAGGTGAGGTTTCTTTGCTCTATTTTTTATGGAATGGAAATAATGAAAATACAGAGGATAGGGAACTCCCCATGGAGTTATGTAGACTTTTTGCCCATGGGATACTACAAAATATGAATCCCCTTTGTTTTGCACACTTTCTCTCCATTATTATCTACTTTTTAAAAATGATGTGGGACAGAGGGGGAGGGATCAGTTTTTCATTTTGGATCAAATTTTACTTAGTTTATACTTTTATTTTCAATCTTAAATACATCATGATTTAATTAAAAACACATTATGTAGTAGATCTAAGCCTAAGTAATAAACCATTAGCAACATTTAATCATAAAAGCATGTGAACCATGAGAATTTAACACATCAACACATAGGGACACCATATATTAGGTGGAAAACCCAACTAGGAGAAATCACCACTATTGTTGTCTTTGTCTTCTTCTTATTATTATTATAAAGAAAACCCTCTTTTACATCTTGCACTGGCGCAAACTCTTACTAGTGTGCAAGCTCCTACCTTCAAGAGGCTACCGCCTCCTCTTATTTTTCCAACTACCACTGGAAGAAAAGCACCACTCCTTGATCAAATTCTTTGGCTACCACTAGAATGAAGCTACCACTCCCTCACTGAATGCTCAAACCCTCAAACCCTTTGTGGAACTTGTTTCAAAATATTTCACATTGGATCCACCTGAATCAAAACCCAAATCCCATATGTTGTGTTTCGTCCAATTTTCAAATTGGGCCCACTTGTAATTTTCTACTTATTAATCTTGTTTATACAACAATTAGCAGAAAATACAATTATGTTCTCAATATAATTATATACATAATCATCAAATTCACTATATAAATATCTTCTTATGTTCAACATATGCATCAAATAACAAATCTTGGCACAAATCAATCTCAACATTGCTCATACTCAATTAATACAACTCACTAAACATAAATTCCCATGCAAATCAATCTATCTACAACAATACATCAACAACATATGAACATAAATTACCTTCTTACTCAGCTAGAACATCAATACAATATCAAACCCTAATGAAATCAACCACACCAGATGTTGGGCCACTAATGTGTCATTATTATTATCACTTTTTAATGTCTATTTAATCCATTTCTACCATTCTTTATCACATCATTTATCATAATTTATCATATAATTCCATTTTATAACTATTTATACTCTTATGGATAAATACTATTTTTTCTCCTTTATTTTTAATATATTGAAGATTATAATGCATTATTTTTCCAATGACGGTTTATTAATGAATTTTTATCACTCACGATTTTAGCCTTCAAGAGCTTTTCTAGATTTCAAATTTGATTTCCATCTCATAATCAAATATTCTAACTCAGAAATTCGTTGGGATAAGAAGCGACGGTTCTTCATTGGACATTCCAGACAAATGAAGGTGAATCCTAAAAATCCAAGACATGGGTTTTGTGTAAAATGGACCAAATTAATTTTTTGCTGAGCCGTTTTCTAAAATTCGGTTTGGATAGGGAGAAACGCAAGGTTCTTCGAAGACAATTTTCTCCGATTTGCTATTGTGGCCGTTTTCCAAATTCTTCCAATTGCAATACTAGATTCGACTTGTTCCTATTGAATGATGATGGGAAGATCTTTCAGATCTGACCTTTTTTCCTGAGATTATGTAATCAATCCAAAATTGTAATGTAAATCATTTTGTAATCAACTTTGTTGTAACTTCCCTTTGCTCTCTGTATATTTAAATAAAAACAAAGATTGAAGAAGGGGGGGATAATTAGGAGATAGGAGATGGACAATTATTAGATAGGATATAGGAGAAGAGATAAGAGATAAGAGATGGAAGATGAAAAATTGTTGAATTTGAGGCAAAGATAAGAGCTTCATTATGCTGTAATTATTTGTCTCATTTATTTTAATGAAGGAAGCTATCCATTGAGTTCTATATCTGTTACTTGTAATCTGATATGAATTATTTCGCAAGGCAGAACTGAGTCTTGGGTAGTTGGGCCCACTACCTAGGACGAGGTGTTGCCTTGAACATGTAAATTAGTGTAGTTATGTGTTTGTTTATTTGAATTTCAATTGCCATTCCTTAAAGTAGATTTCCTTTTTTTTTAATTGATTTGTTGTTTGCTGCATTTTCTAGATTTGTTATTTCATCCAATTTTTAGATTTCAGTTAATTTACTTGTCTAGATTAGCATTTGAATTATGTTAGGTGCAATTTATTAAATTTCCAATTCAACGATGTGTGTTTTAAGTTAGCAATGATTCAAGTTGTGTGATTAGCATAATTTTTTTTCATGTCATTTACTTTCTTCTTTTCAATTTTAGTTTTATTATTGAAGTCTTACATTTTAGTTCTTGTTGAATGAGCTTGATAGTATAGAACACAATCATATAGAACCAGTGTTAGATGTTGGTATTTGTTATGCATATATTTTTCCTAGTGCCTTGAAATAAAAAGATGCTCTTCGGGTTGATAATTAATGTTCAAGTGATTAGTTTTTTTTATTAAGTAATTAATTTTCCCTAACATTTTGGCATTGTTACTGGGGAGGTAGTCAAATAGCACTACCACACTACTATATGGTTGCAGATGCATACCTAACTTCGTGAGAGCTGGATATTGAAGATGGAAGGTAAGAACCTACACACACATCCTGGGGAACCAGTGATGGGTCTAACCTTAGTAGTCAGGCTTTGGTCATATGGCATGCACTGATAGAAGTAGGAATTTTAGAGGTAGAATTTTGAAATGAACAAAAGTCTCACAATTCCACTCAAGTGGTGATGTAAGCACCACCCATTTCACTAACCAATTGATGGGAACATTTGAAGGAGGATCCCCAAAGTAGCACATGAATAACATCTTCTATTTTGGAAATAAATGGCACACACTGCTACTTTTGACTTCCCTATTAGTAATCTAGGAGGAGTGACACAAATGCACATCCTTCCCTAATCTACTCTACCAAATTTTCATGGTTTGGCAAATGAAGATCCAGATACATTCTTATTTGAGTTTGAAGTACTTTGTAGAGGATATGGTTATTGTACTAATGTTCAAAGGTTGAAAATTTTTCCTCTTACTTTAAAAGAAGCAACTCTTTGATGTTTCATGATCCTTGGTGGGAAATCCATTCAAACATGGGAAGACATGAAGAATGTATTCTTGAAGAAGTATAAAGACTACAACAAATCCAATGAATATATTTTCGATATGATACAAGGGCAAGATGAAATCTTGGAGGACTATGTGGAGTGATTTCGATACAACCTTCAAAACTCAAAGCACAAGCATTTGGCAAAAGACACATTGAAAACAATCCTACTCAAAGGAATCAAAGATGAATTTTTAGAACTCTTAAATCTGATAGGAAAATTTGATGTTTTTCAATTATCAAATGATGATGTTTGTGAAATATGCATAAGGTATTCAAGAAGAATCTCCAGGGTTGGTAAGAATTCTATAGAACTTTCTTGTTTCTTTTCCAAATCTGCTACAAGAACAGGAGACATAAGAGCTAAAATATATGTTATCTTTGAAAATTTTAAATATGATTTTATTAGCTCTCTAAATTCACAATTGCATATTTTGCAGTTTAAGAAGAATTAGTCAGAATTTGATGAAGTGTTTTTCCCTCATTACCAAAAGGAGCATCCCATAGATAGTGATATGAAATAATCATACATTAAACTGAAGTAGAATTGATTAATGCCATCAGTGAACTGAATGTTAACTTAAAGTGCCTTAACCATGAGAACTGATTGAAAGGAAAGACTTTACGACAGATGTGAAACATAAGAAAGATGCAAATAGAAGTAATAAGCAACAAAACATAGCGGTACCAAATAACAATATTGATTACGAAGTTCATCCCTGATGGACTATGTCTCTAGGTCCACTTTCAAGATGGGCGACCTCTTTATTAGGATTGAAACCAAGGATGTTTGTTTAGAAAGAAAATGAACCTAATTGAATTTGAACACAGGCACTTATGGTCTCTATCAACAGAAATCTCTCTAAATTATCTTTCCAATGCCTGTCACGGTTCCCAATTCCGACTCCCGATGCTCCTATTACACTGGAAACAAAACAACCTATGTCCTCTAGAATCTGCATACAAAACCTTAAAACCACTCCATCCTTCTTCAACAAGCCAAATTGTCTTTATAACCCTCCAGATGCATTATAAATCCTTAGTCTGAGTTTAGGAATGCACAAGATGAATTTTAGGGTTAATTTAGGATTTTTGGTTAATGATTTAATGTCACATACTGACATTTACCACCTAGGTGTAATCAAAATATCTAAAATACAACTAAAAACCCACTTGAAACCATATAATATCCCATAGAATGTTAGCGGTTAGCTAACCGAGTGGAGGATGTTGACAACACATGTGTGCAGGTGGATAACCCACGCGGTTAGGGCTCTGGTGGTTCCGTGGACTCACCTGCTTACCATAACAATTAACTCCTTTACCCACTCACATGTACACGCTGATGCGGTTATGGTAGGGACAAATTTCGATGTGGTTACAGTTACTTGCTACTTGTAGCTGCTTTCCCTCCACTATGGTCAACTAACCCTCTACGGTTTGGATCAACAGTTTGGACATTTTTATGTATATTGTAATGTTTTGTAAAGTTTTTGCAATGTTATATGGTTTGTAATGGCCCGAGGGGGTTTCTAGGTTAGGTTTTTAATGCATTTTAATGCATGATGTAGTTTTTAGGTTTAGGTTAATGGGTTTAGGTTTGAATTAGGTTTGTTTTTCCACCATATTTTTGTAGGTAGGTTTATACATCATATTTAGGACTTATGTTTAGGGTTTAGTCTTTAGACTTTTACACCCTTTTACAACAAGTTGTCACAAGGTGACATAGAAACCCACATGATGATAACCATGGACCAAAATTAACAAGAAAACCATGGCAGAACTGATGACAAACACATGTCGACAGCCAGGTACTAAACACCATAAAAACCCACATCAACCATTGACATCACCAGAATTGAAAATTAACATTGGACAAATTGGACCATAAACATCACTGTCGAAGTTGAAGTCACTGGACACTGAATGTTGACGGCGAATACTGGCGAGGTTGATAAAGTTCAAGACCTCATCGACCATGATCATTTGAAGACCATTCTGACTTTGAACCACTGAAGACTCCACTCATGTTGGACTGACAAGATCCTCCTCGGTCAATCTTCTCCACTTGAAAGCTTTTGGACCACAAAAGTTTGACTAGACAGATAATAGGTGAGGGTGGAGCTCCCTCACTCCCCACCTTGCCTTGATGATGTACCAATACATTCAATTAACAACCTAAAAGTGATGACCCTGATGATGTTGATCATGGCACATTTTGAATTTGTGGACCGTTTCATCCATCTGTAGTATGCACAACTTGCGAATATGGTTAAACAACCTGTTATGAACATGGCAATTGACTTCTTTCCACGAAGTACCATGAATTAGTGATTCATAAACATCTTTGAAAACAATCTCTACGGGATATTGTTTAATACTATTGACATGTACTAACAATCTATTTTGTGGAATAACTTGAACATTCAAAGACATTCTTGACATCATATCAGCTACTTGACTTGATGTACTTCCCTGATCCCTGATTACCAAGTGAACTTGCTGCAGTAAACCCATCAAACTGTAATATGAAAACTGCTGCAACTTAGTTTGATTTTAAAAGTATTGAAGTGGCTGTTGATTTGTTTGAATCATTGTTTCCTCATCCATTAAATGATGTCTCCATTGATTACCACTTTCCCTTAATGCATAATTTTCCCTTAAATGCACTAGATACTTTGACACAGCTTTAGAAAATGCTTTGACATGAAAACGAATAGGCTTCCTCTCCACTTGAAAAGAGGTTACAAAACTATTTGAAACTATAGGTTTTAACCCCATACAGAAATTACCTGCATACGAATTCTAAATCACAGGAAAAATAAAAATGCGAGAGCATAACACATAAAACACATATACACAGAGATTTCCCACTGGATCTCAAAACCGAGACTACCAGCTTGATTTTTATTATGTTCCTTTCAATGTTACAATACATATTTATACATGCTGAAGCATCCAATACCATGGACCGAAAAACATCATGTCCAATACCATGGACCAAAAAACCATCGGTCCAATACCATGGTCCAAAAACCATCGCGTCCAAAAAACATGTGCGAAAATCATGCACAAAACCATAGGTGGGTCCGCCCAACCTAACATAGGGTCCAAAACCAAAATTTTCCGGGGTGCTGCCCCGGACCTCATAAAGTGGGGTTACGGGTACCCCTCAAACCCCCTTGTTAACTATGTGGAAAGAATATAACACAACCCAACAATCTCCCACTTGTTGTTTTCTTTCCACAGGGGGCCACAGGAGAGCTTAGTCATTTTTCCAGCCCTGAAACGCCCATTGTTTCTTTACACCAAGAGAACTTCTCAGAGCTCACAGATTTTGTCAATGCATCTGCAGTATTCTTCAAAGTGTCCACCTTTACCAGCAACACCTTTTTGTCTTCTATCATATCCCTCACAAAGTGGTACTGAACATCAATGTGCTTTGTCTTTGAATGATAACCAGGGTTCTTTGCCAAGAAAATTGCACTTTGACTATCACAGTCTATCCTTACAGCTCCTTGTGCTAACCCCATACTTGAACACAATCTCTGCAACCAAACTGCTTCCTTGCTTGCATGAGTGGCTGCCATGTATTCTGCCTCTGTAGTTGATAGTGCCACTACAGATTGTTTCTTACTCATCCAACTGACTGCACCTCCAAATAGGGTAAACACATACCCACTTGTAGATCTTCTCTGATCCAGATCTCCAGCCCAGTCTGCATCAACAAAGCCACAGATATCCAACACTCTGTCCAATACTGGTCTTCCTTGGTAGCACAAACCATAATCACTAGTGCCATGCAAATACCTGAAAACCCGCTTCACTGCTGTCCAGTGCTCCTTCCCTGGTTTTGACATAAACCTGCTCAATACTCCCACTGCATGTGCAATGTCTGGTCCAGTACAGACCATGACATACATCAAGCTACCGAATGCACTTGCATATGGAACACGGGACATGTCCTCTTCCTCTTCTTGTGTCTTGGGACACTGTTCAGCAGATAACCTCACACCTACAGGAATAGGAACCTTCACCGGATTACTATCCTGCATATTAAACCTCTGCAATATTGACTCGACATACTTCCTCTGGTTTAACCAGAGCTTCCTCTTTGCCCGATCTCTTTTAATTTCCATGCCCAAAATATAGTTTGCAGCACCGAGATCTTTCATGTCGAATTTGGAGACAATTGGGTCTTCAAATCCTCGATAATTTCTTTGTCATTTCCAACAACAACATATCATCCACATACAATACCAGATAAATAACACGGTCACCACTTAATTTAAAATACACACAGTGATATGCTTTGCTTCTGGTGAAGCCAATTCCCCGTATAAATGTATCAAATTTCTGATACCACATCCTTGGTGACTGTTTTAACCCATACAGAACTTCTTTAACTTGCATACCAGTTCTTTCTTACCCTTCACTACAAAGCCTTCAGGTTGCTTCATATAGATTTCCTCTTCCAAATCCCCGTGAAGAAAAGCTATCTTCACATCCATCTGTTCTACCTCAAAATCAAAAGCAACAACAACAGATAAAAGTAATATAATAGAAGTTACCTTGGCAACAGGAGAAAAAATATCACCAAAATCAATTCCCGACACCTGGGAATAACCTTTTGCTACAAACCAAGCTTTGTATTTCTCCACCTTCCCTTCTGCATTTGTCTTCTTCTTGAACACCCATTTGCTGCCAATGGGTTTCCTTCCAGCCGGCAACTCCACCAGATCCCAAGCCTCATTTTTGTGCAAAGATGCCATTTCATCAACCATGGCCCCTTTCCAGAGTTTTCCATCCTCTGAATCCACTGCTTCCTTCATAGTTCTGGGATCATCATCAGTAACAGACAAAGCA
>APFE031393460.1:3759-80632 GCA_000404065.3 Pinus taeda | reverse complement strand
AATTGATGATCAATGGTAGAGGAGGTTATGTATTATGCATGCATTCCACAAATAGTGTATAATCAGGATAATATCTGTGAATAAGTGTTATATTATTCAAATTTCTACATCAAGCTTGTGTAAACATGAAATCAAAAGCATAGTTCTCCATGATTCAAGCTTGTGTAAAAATGAACCCATACCCGATTTACATCTCGTGATTGTCGTCTTTATCCACTAAATTATGCTAGATGAGCCTTGGTTGTTTCATTCCATTGCCACCATCTCTTTCGCCAATCATATGCTTTCACTTGGTTGTTTTTTCCTTTCCTAAGGGACCACAGCGATGAGTGGTTTTATTAGCCAACCTCTTGACCATTATTTGTTTTGAGTAGCTCCACCATTACCGGAACCAGATGCTACCCTTTATACCACTCGTTCCTCCAGGACGAGTCCTCTTTAAGATCTTTTCTGACTTATTAAAGATGAAAAGGTTGCCAAGTTTTCCTTTTGACTCATTAAACGGAATAAAAAGGTGGTCTACTTTCAGCTCTTTTTCAACCGTTTAAAAACAAAAAGATGGCCGAGCCCTTGTCGTTTTGAGCTCGTTCTTGGTTATGAAACGTCATGTCTCCAGTAAGTTTTCTACTTTTTCGGACTGGAAACACTATTTATGAAAAGTACTCCTAGACCAAAATGGTCAAGAGGTTCTCTCGAGTATTGTTTTCTATTTTTTCGAGCTCGAGGGACACAACTTTACGAAAAAGGACACCCCTAGAGTTTTCTTTTCTGTGTCCTTTTCAAACTCTCTGAACATGAAAAAGATTCCAAATTTTACCTATGTCAGACTCCTTAAACTCTGACGACATTGGACTCATCGCCATGGTGAGACTCAAGCTTCTTCTACCTAGGGCTCGTTAAAATTTTACTAGGTTGGATTTGTTCAAAGGACGAACTTATATCACAAGCATATGTTATCCCCTTCAAGCTTATTTTTCAAAAATAATTGGGGTACTCGTTAGTAATGGTGGGGGAAATTTGGAAGTCGTCATTGGTTACCTATGGTAGCTAGTCACTCTTGAACATCAACACTTTTGCCTCTCTTCGGATTGGGATATCCTCACATTGTCATTGGCCTTCCATGGTGTTGGGTTGCCATTTTGCCTCATTCCATCTGATCCATGTTATCTCTGTCAGACCTCCGATCCCTTGGTAACAAAATGCTACCGCATTCTGGAGTCGTGTCACTGATATGTTCAAGAGTATAATCCTTTTGTAGTTCACACCCTTACCTCCTCCTCTGATGCTCTGTTTCACCATCTACCACTTGTTCCTTGTCTCGTGTCGTTGATGGGGGAAACGTTATGGCCCTCCTATCACAGATCACCTCATATCAACACCAGCTCCTTATCCAGGAGGTTGATCTAGAGACCCCTTTTTGGTACCTTGGAGCTTGCATGCCTCAATGGCAAGTTCTTCGCACCTAACAATAGACTTTCACTATTTGTCTTCGATTGGGTGATTCCACGACTTCAGATCACTTTTCACACTTAGTGGATTGTACTGGAAGTACCTTGAGAACCATTGGCATTATTGGTGGTCTATCTTGTGCTTGTTAACGGTTTCCATCATTGACCAGTAATCAAGCAATTTTTTATCATGCTCGACTTTAGCACATCTATTTGAATGCTAGAACTTGTACTATGATTGGTTAGGGTTTCAAGACCCCGTACAAAGATTACATATGTTCGGGCTATGTGGATTGGTTCGTGATTACATGCATGACTCTTTGATTGGATGGATATGACCATACCTGAGTCTTCATGGATGGCTGCGACCATACCTTTATCATTATATATGGTCTTATCGACTGGGTGGCTGCGTCCATACCACATACCAAGTTTTATATGTCTTTTGGATAGCTGCGCCCATGCCTAGACTACATGTATTTCACTATCAGAGATATCAGTTGTACTTGCACCTACAGGTTCTTCATGGTGGTGTTCCAGTTCGGTTATGATTTCGTAAATAATTTCACCCCTCCCACTCTCTTGGGCTTCATGCTTTAGGGGGCATCTGTTACACAGTAATTTGTCACTAACCTCATCCCAGTCCCTCCACTGTGTCATACATCAGATAAACATGTCCATATCTTCCCACTCATGCAAGAAGATTAAGCAAGTGCTCTCTAATGCTGAATATTGACCCTCTTTGCCTAAGTTTCTGCATTGTCGCAAGTAAGCCCTTAAAATGAGCGACGGTTCCTTGTGATGAACTGTATCATTGTGACGTCATCGCAGGTGTACACGTGTTTCCTACGATGATCGAATTTTAGGGCTCGGCGCAAGTCTTCCAGATGTTTATTGTGACGATTGGACCGAATGCATTGTCCCTTGCGATGTTGTCGCCAAGCCCTAGTTTATGACCTGTGATAATCCAGATTTGGCGAATTAGTTCAAACAGTCGGCCTTCTAGGTGATTCTAGAACTAGTTGTTGGGTCAGATTGGTTCACCTTTCCTCCTCTAGGATGGTAGTTCCACCTTTTATGAAACCTCCCTTGAGGATAAGCTCCATCTCCGTCATTTCATGGAGGCTCCTCCTCCTATAAAAGCACTCACCATTGCTATGATCAGCGAGTTCCTAGTTACTAGTTGCTAGTTGGATTGAAGCAGATTAGATAGCTTTGGTGTGAGTTTGACAAGTATGGAATTGTTGATAGTTTGGTAAGAGGTTGTGGAGTACCTTAACCTTGCATTAGAGTTTGTGAGTGAGAGAGAGATATTATCCATTTGGGAGACCCATTCTTGAGAGTGAATGCTTGAATGAACATACCGGTTGGACCCTTTGAGAAGGCTTGCGACAACAAGGTTTGGTTGTAAGCTTTGCTCTTGATTTATTTTAATACAATCAATAACGATTTCCTATATCTTGTGTACAATTTACTTGATGTCTTATGATTCCTTGACTTTATAAGTAAATAGATCATTGTTGTTCTCGGTTACATGGAAGATTCCTTACCTCAGTCGAGACACACCTTAGCGACTTGGTTATCATATTACAACAAAGTGTAGATACTTTAGCCAGCTTTTTCTGCCAATGTTCAAGCTCTGCATCTAAATCTGAGGCGCAGGAGCTATCCCTATCCCACGCAATTCATCCATCGGCTGTAGGATCGATCCAATCCTCATCTCACATTCTTATCTTGTATATCTGATCTAGATCATCGCCTCTTTCTACATAGTCATGCAAAGGTTCAGTATAATGTGCTCCTTCTGCAGGGTCTAGTGGCACTACAACCTTGAGCGACTTCCTTTCAAATGACATCTTCTGCTTCTTCAAATTGATTACCTCGTTCATATCAATAGCCCAATCAATTCCTACTAGCACAGGGTATGGGTTACTATCATCCACTATTTCAATAACCTCGAAGTTAGCCAACGCACTCGCACCCTCAATGTCCACCCTTACACCATATAAGTGCCCCATCGGAATAATCTTCTGTTGATTTTCCATGTGCAACTGAATAGAAGACCACTACAATGTAGGTCTCCCCATAATTTCCCATGTATGCTTAGGCAAGACATTTGCATCATACCCTAGATCCAAGATTACCTGGTCCATTTCATAGTCACCTATCTGTGTGGTTAGCCTCATCTCCCCGTTCGTGCCTTATGTTTACCAATCTTCCTTATTGTGCATTGCTCCATAGGAGTCTTTTCCTTATTGGTGCACTTGTCTATTAGGTCTTGCAATCCTTTGAAAATTTTATCATCACGCAACAACTTCATACAAGTCTTCAGAAAGGTAGCTAGTATTGAAGGATCTACTTCTTGCGACGCATTAGTCTCCGGAAGTTTCTCCTAGCTTCCTGAGGTGGAGGCGTCATCGAAGTTCTTCTTTTCTTCCAAGAAAGTTTCTTTAGCATGATTCAGATCAAAGTCGACTTCCTTCTAAGAAACCTTGCATACCCATCCATCTTCCTCAGGCCACTTACCTTTATCCACACAAGTCATCGTACCACTTCTCAACATAGTATTGACGCTATGATCCTTTTCACGGTGCTCAACCCTCATCATCTGAATGTTATGTGTAGGTTTTTGGGGTTGTGCTTTCTTCTCTTGCATATTTGCCATAAGAATTAGAAATTCCTCTATGACATGGTCAAACTGTCGACAATAATGACATGAGGGATGTGTGGGGTTTGTTCAATCTTGTCTGAAGTGCCCGGTTTCGCCAAAGTTATAGTAGATCACCTTCCCATGCCCTCATCCTGGTCCAACACCTCTTCCTCGTCCTCGACCATTGAATCCTCCATGCGTTGCTCCTGCACCTTGATCTTGAGGCTGATTCTCTATCATACATTCTGTAGGTAGCGGTCCTATCCATCATCAGCTCATAAATTCTACAATGGCATTCATCATGCCCTATATACTTATAGAAATTGCAAAATCACTATTGCGGGGTCTATACAAACTTTTGCAATATATGGTTGTTATCAGTAGCATGTTGTCCTGTAACCTAACAAATAGCACACCATAGCGCAAATCCCGCACTCGTCCCAACATTAGTCTCTGGTTTCAGGGGCACAGGTCCCCCGCTATAATATAATTCGTAAAGATCGGGAAATGGTCTTTATCATGTCCATGACTCTTACATTTCAGACAGTAGATCTCAACGTGCACCTCCAGCTAAACTTCCCTTCCTTTAGTCAAGATCTGCAACTCCAAATGCAGACTTTCCAGCTGCGTATGAATCTATTGCACTCCAAGGTTCGTATCCTGAATAGGTGATGCATCTAGCCTCATCGCGATCTCCAAGGCTTCTGCTTGCGTTGCTATTTTCTGTTGCGACAGAGGAATTCTTAAATGTGGCAAGAGTGATGCTATAAACCAGCCACGATGTTGGGTATCTGAGATTTTCATATTAGCCTACCTGGTCAGGCATTTCAACCTCTAACCAAAGTCCCAAGGTGTCTCATCAACCTTCTGTCGAATTTCCTTAAATTCAATTACTGACTGCACCTCTGACTTAGGCTTATTGAACTTCTTGTTCAAAGCTAGCTGGGTATTTTCCAATGACACGTTGGGGTTATCAGTGCAATACTTGATATACCATCTTAATGTGCAATCGTGTAAGGTTGTAACCAACTGCACTTTCTTAATATTATCTTTCATGATCTACTATTTTGTCCAAACATCATTTGCTACAAACCAGAACTTTTATGGATCTTCGGTCCCCGTTCCTTTAAAAATTAGCATCTTCATTGTGTTTTCCATGTTGAATGGTGGGGGTGGACGTGGAGGCATAGGTGAAGGTGTATGAGGCAGAGGTGTAGGTGGAGTGGATGGATGAGGTATCCTCGGAATACCCTGTGTTATTAACTGAATTGCACTTTATGGCATAGTCAGTACTCCCCCTTCATCATCGCTTGAAGGGGGTTCAATGAGTAGACTATATTTTGGGCTATATCCTCTGTTTCTTCTAAATAATTTCCCACTTCACGTAGCCCCAAACATCAAGGTAACTTCATAACCCTCTTTTCACATAACAACATTTTAATCCAAGTCCTCAATGATTTCAAATACTTACCTCGTGGTCCTTTAAATATCCTTCGCTCCACTTCCTTATAGCTGATATTTCTATCGATCACGAAATAAGTCACAAAACTAACCAATGTGTGATCAACCTAGTGATCCATAGCCCGCGTGATATTGCTTTATGATGCTTCCAGACATCGCACCAGTTCAAGAGTCCACACTATAGGGCCTTCGAGCCTCCACGTCCCTTGACTATCGGCCAATTTAGACAACCACGCATATAGTTCTTTAGGGAAGAAAGAGATGAATGCATTGATCTTGTCTGTGTACAAAAATATTTGCAACCACTACTCCTTGGATAGTTTAGGGCTACTATTCTCCTGAGCCACAAATGCGTGTGATTTCCAATCAATCCACTTATCAAGCTCTTTCTTCGTAGGAAATTGTTTATCACACATCTCTCAAATAGATCCTGGTCCCAACAATGGAACCATTTGTTGGATTAAGGGGGCCTGACACAGTTTCAGAGTTGTTCGCGCCAACCAAAAAAACCCTAACTGTTGGCCCTTTCAACAACAACCTGCATAGTGCAGGCTACAGTCTCACCCGAAGCAGTATTGGGGGATGTTAGAACTAGGTTTTTGCATCCAGGGACATGTGATAAGTGGTTTTCAAGCTCCTATAGTTCAGATTTGCCTTCGTGCAAATAGGTAGTCTCCTATGGCTCGCTATTGCAACTCTATGAAAACATATTCAGGACCTTCACGAAGGTTTGTGATCCGTCTTTGCAGACCTTAAACAAGAAAATTACCTACTTTCACGCATCGATAAATAACCCTAGATCTAATTTTGTACAGATCTATCCAATTCATTAGAAAACATAGCAAAATCAACCCTTAAGTTTGCGAACACAAATAATTACTTAAAGCATGCAAAAATAAGATAGATTCAACAGTTTCACATAGTATTCATAATCCTTGAAAACATATCATTAAGAGACAAAATATAACATAAACAAAATCAACAGAAATGCACAGTAATTCTTCAAAACCAGTTTTTATTAATCTTCGTCATTCATATTACAGACTCTTCTACTCCGCACACTCAGCTACACGGGTCTGCACACTCAGCTGCAGACTTACCAAGGCCTCCTACGCACTCAGCTACATGAGCCTTCCCCTTCTTTCTTAATTATAGGAAGCAAAGCCTTCTTGCCTTAGCATTTGCCCAAACAACAAAAACCATTCAAAGTCCACCATTCTTTTCTCTCCCATTTTTTCTTCTAAGACTCGCTATGACACAACTATTTATAGCTTTCTTCCATACAATAGCATGGTCCATGGACCATAGGAGAATCTTAAAATCGAACCAAACAAGGGGCCAAGACCCCTTTAACTCCTATCTACCTGCATGCTCCTCATCCACATTTTGTGGAGACTTTTCATCTTTTACAAAAATTTATACAAAACTTGGGTTAACGAACCCCTAAAAGTGACCCTAGGGACCCTATCCCAACAATGGTTGAGAGGAAGAACCAAAGCATTGTTGGAGTTGTGAGAGTTATGCTACATGACCAAGGCCTTCCACTGCATTTGTGGTCAGAGGCATGTAACACAACAGTCTACTTGCAGAACCAAAGTCATCATCGAATTCTCAGTATGATTACACCGAAGGAGGCTTTCTTGGGGAGAAACTGATATCTGTCTCACTTAATATTTTCGAGCCTTTGTTCACTTCTATGTCTCCAAATATTTGAGGAAGAAGATTGAGCTGATAACAGAGTTGGGAGTTTTGTGGGTTACACCGAAACTCCACACAATTATTGTGTGTACTTACCTTCCCTCAGAATGATAGTTGTGCGAAGGGATGAAAATTTTGATGAGGAGAAAGTGATGCAGTTCTCTCTTGAGAGGGAGATTCAAATACCACCAAAATAAGATATTTCAGCTACAAAGGAGGAGCCCTAGGAAGTTGTGGAGGAGCGTTCGTAAGTTGTGGAGTAGCCACAAATAAAGGAGTAGAGAGTGGAGACGTCCACTCAAGCATAACCATCTAGAGAAGGCAGAAAACGAACCATGGAAATTGATAGATTAGTTTAGGATATGAGGGAGAATGGTACGAGAGCTCCTTCAAATATGTGCAGGAAAAGGAGGTCACCTGAAAGGTACACTGGATCCATGGCTCTAATGAATGAGCTAGTAGATATTAAGCAATCCTCTTTTGAGGAAGCAGTTGAGAAACCTATTTGGGTTGATGTAATGGTGGAAGAATATGTATCCATCATGAAGAACAATGTTTGGGAAGTGATCCCAAGAATGATAGACAAATCGGTTGTAGTTTCGAGATGAATCTTAAAAGTTAAGCATGCAGTAGATGGAAGCATAGAGAAGTATAAGGCCAGATTTGTGGCCAAATGATTCTCTCAAGTTGATGGAATTGATTATGAGGAAACCTTTGCTCATGTAGCAAAGTTTTCATCCATTAGATTAATTATTGCACTAACTGCACAGATGGGGTGGAAGGTCCACCAGATGGATGTAAAAACAACATTTCTCAATAGTGTTATTAAGTAGGAGGTGTACATAGAGAAACCTAAAGGTTTTGAGACATTTGGTCGGGATTCTCATGTGTGCAGACTTAGGCAAGCATTGTACGATCTCAAACATGCACCATGTGCTTAGTAACTAGGATCGACAATTATCTCACAGGATTGGGATTCACCAAAAGTGAAGTGGATGCAAACCTCTATCATATATTGGTAGAAGATAAATTTCTTATCATTGTTTTATTTTTTGATGATTTAATATTAATAAGTGACGAGCAGTTGATCAGATATTGCAAGGAAGACCTTTTAAGGGAATTTGACATGAAGGACATGGGCCTCATGCACTACTTCCTCAGGATGGACGTATGGAAAGATGATGGGGAATTGTTTGTGTCTCAAGGAAAGTATGCCACTGAGATACTACAGAGACTCCGTGTCGAGAGTTGTAAGCCCATGGAGACACCTCTAGTGGTCAACTAGAGGAAGGAAACTACCACTTCAGGTGAAGAGGTGGATGATACCATTTACCAGTAGTTAGTGGGTTCACTAATGTATATTGTGAGCACATGACCATATATGAGCTATGAATTCAATCAGTTGAGCCAAGCTATGGTTAGGCCAACCAAATTGTATTGGAAGGAAGTGAATCATGTCTTACGGTACCTTAAAGGCACTACCCAATATGGATTATGGTACAAAAGGATAAAGGAAGTGAATTTGTGTGGCTTCACAAATGCAAATTAGGTAGTGAGTCGATCCGATTGAAGAGTACATCAGGTGGAATTTTTAATGTTGGGTCTGCAGTGGTTTCTTGGTACAACAAGAAGCAAAGATATGTGGTGCTTAGCTCGAAAAAGGCATAATACATGGTTGCAAGTCAAGCAACATGTGAGGAGATCTAGATGAGAAAGATACTTGTGGGACTAATTGGTTAGATGGTGGATTGATCTATCGTGATAATCAAAATTACATTAAGCTCTCTAAGAATCTGGTAATTCACATTTGATCCAAGCATATAGATATCTTGTATCATCATTTACAAGACTATGTGCAGAGGCTGATAATGTTGATACAATACATTCTGATAGAGGAACAAGGTGTTGACATCTCGAAAAAGGCCTTGTCAAGAGGGAAGTTCAACTTCCACAGGTGCAGGATAGGGGTGGTTGATAATCCCTTTCTTGCTGATAGGGAGTGTTGAGAAGTGTTGCAAGAAAATCTCAATTTGACTTTGCCTTGGTAAAATTAAGAAAATTTGAATTTTCACATCAGCAGACAACTTGGATGCAGTTAACTTGTGTGACATGGTTGTTGTCACTCAGTTAGCTCAGTAAATTCTAGTTAGAGAGCTTGGAGTTCAGTTAAGCATGTGTGATTTCTAAGTTTTAGTAATCCATTTTAGTTATATCTAGTTGTGTTCGGTTAAACTAGTTCTAACAGTTTGAGGAACTAGTGTAAGGTTAGTTGTGCAGTGGGACAATAGTCTAACTCAGTGACCATCCCGTTAACTGATCAACCAACCTAAAATAACTAGTGCATGTAGAGAATTCGAGGTCACAGTCGTGGTGGAGATTCCAAGGCAGTGTAACAAGCAGTTATAAACTAGTTTGAGCGTACAGGTGTTGCATGCATTCATATTATCAAACCTTGCGAATTGTGCAATCAATTGGAGGAAAATTACTAATAAAATAGGGGCTAATTATGTAGGAATTTCACAAGGAAATAGGGGCTCAAGAAGAGGCAGAAATTGGCTAAGTCTGATTCAGAGCTTCTCATTGAGCAGAGAGATAGGTTATTCACTTGCAGGTTGTGCTCAGTGAAGGTAAGCAATTGTAATACATCTCTATTTCGCTGATTAATGCAAAGAGGCTTGAGTGGTTTTTCCTAGTTGGGTTTCCCTAGAAAAATATTGTGCATGTGTGTTATTTCTTATTGCACATCTGAGATTGTTGTTCTAAATTGTGAATTGAATTTCGCAGATCAGTAGAGTAGAATTGTGTCTCTTGATTTAGATCAAAATTTCTTGAGCAGTTGCAATTCTATCACCATATTTCTACATTCCCCCTTATGGGGTTTTTCAATGCTCTTTGACTAATCCCGATGTCTGTATGTGTGAATTCTTTTCTTCTATTATTCCTTTATGTTCAGTTGCATTGATGATAATATTGTTTTTTCTATGTAGTTTCATATGTTGTTGAATAATGTTATGATGTTGTGGAGTGAATTCAATATGTAAATAATGAAATGCAATTATCTAAAGAAAATAACAATATAGCCCTAAGACAAATTAACACGACATAGGGTAAAGTTTATATTATTGAAATTCTCTAAATGAGCAAAACATAATGGAGGCATCACAAGTGGGGTTGGAATTGAGAAAAGAAAGTGAAATGTTATAACCTCCATCTCCGTAAAGTAACTTACTGGATTGGTTATATTACATTTTACATGTGAACAAGAATTTTAGCTTCCCTTCTCTTTATTACTGGAAAGATTTTAATATTATGAGACATTAAGGATGATGTTAAGTAGGGAAAATTTTAGGGGCTAATATTCACAAGTGGGCTAATATTGCATGCTTTTTCCAAAAAAATGATTCTCCAATTTCCATTTTTCTAAAAATGAGTTCCCCCAAATTTTATAGTATAAGATTATTTTACCTTACAAATCGCCAATATTATATTGTCTAATATAAAACTATTAAAAATATAAACATTTTTAGAAAATTAAGATCAAATGTTTTAAAATTTAGATATTAGGAACTAGTAAAATTCACCAAGATTATTAAACTTTAAGATAAACTTCCATCCTTAAACTTTTCCTTAATATTAAAATAGATAAAAATTTCTCATATTTATACAGCAAAACATTATAAAATTTAAAGTTCATTATCTTTATATTTCTCTTTAATTCATTCTCTATATAAATCTTGATACACTTCTTTTGAACTTCCACTTTCTCTCCAAATAAATTAGTAATATTAATTTTGGATTTTTAGCATTAATTAAATTTTAGTAGGAAATTTGAAGCCTTCGGAACTTGATTCAATGTGTATATTTATAGCAAGACTATCTGCCATGAGAAGGATATTGATGTAGTGGCTTTCATAATTAGATTTAAGTGCGTTTACCTTTCATTGATAAAAATAAATTTTATTATAATTCACATCTTTCCAATAAACACTTTTAGTCATGTTTTTTTCCTAATGGCTGTTTTCTAATGGGAATCTCATTTTTGTCATATTATATGCCTTTATTTAAAGTGTACCATTCATTGTGGATCAGATTGCAATCATTTGCACTCATGCTTCTTTCATTGTGGCATAAAAGATTTCTTTTGTTGGAATTTGGCTATAGTGAATTCTCTTTAATATTTATGTATAGTGTTATTTGAATGTTTTCTTTATGGTGAAAAGTATAGTTTTTCATTATTACCATCGTCATAAAATTAACCATGATACTTTTAATATAAAGTACACAATAATTATTTATTATAATCATAATGACTTAACTATATCTAAGTGTCTAGTCATTTATATTTTAGAAAACTATACCAATTTCTTTTATCGTTACTTTCAAATTATGATAACTTATTCCATGGAAGAATTAATTATTTTGTTTGGTCCATGCAGATGCTACTCATGATTATTTTATCAATTCAACATCAATGTCTTTTATGGGAAAATTCCAATTCACTTTTATGTGATGGTCTTAATGCTAAAATTCCAATTCACTTTTTATAATGAGTATGTTGTCTTTTTGTCCTTTTGAATTGGTTGTCACTGTTGCAAATGAAATACAACACAAACACGTGAGAAGTCCAGGAAAATTATAATTTTATATTTATGTAAATTAATTAATTATTAATTTAAAAATTAATTTATATTGTAATTTTTTTAAATATTATTTATTTAAAATTAAACGTAATTTATTTTTAAAATCTATTAAAGTTGAATCAAATTCTTTCCTGTAATATCAAAATATATAAAACAAAATTAATTATAAATTCTTATATATTTAAAATAATACATTATTAGAAGATCAAATATATAAAAAACATAAATATAATTTTATTAATAGTTAAAAGATATACACTAAAGTAAATTTAAGATAGTTTATTAAGATCTATGAAGCTTTAACTTAAAGTATTTAGAATAATTTAAAGAATCATTTTTTTCCGTGAGATTTTTCATGATCAAATGGATGTACTTTTCTTTAAATTTTTGTATATTTATATTTTATTGTAATAGTATTTTTATTTATTTATTTTATATTTAAGGTTTTTGGGTGTTGTGGGTAAGAAATGTAGTTTGGTTATTGTTTATTTGGTACAGTCTATTTTAATAATGAATGTGTTTTTTTTGGAGTCAAGGTAGTGGTCTTCATGGGAGGTTGCAAGCTTAAGTTCAAGCTCAAGTTGCTGCAATTTTATTCTACTTTGCCACTCCCTTTGAAATTTGAGAGGAAACTCGTCAACTTGAAGTCTTGACCATCAGTAACTAATAAGCTTATTTTGATTCACAAATCCAAATAGACATAGTTAATTCGGTTCCTCACCCTAGACACACTAGGGGAACATGGAGTCAATACTTGAACTCCATCACCTTTCATTAGTATACGAAAGCACTTATGGGAAGGGTCTTAAAGAAGAAACATGAATATTGTAGTTATATAATCTCTTCTCTAAATGACATCAAGTTGCTTGCAACGTTACTAGCGCTCATATCTTGCTAGTTTGGATGCTCAACTTGCTCACCTTGAAAGTCATCTTCAACGTGATGTAAAACCTCCTACTCGAGCTGGAACAAATGCTCAAGACCCGACCCCAGTCACTTCATGAGACTCTGATGTTATGCTCCATCACTTGACAGTTGTTTTTTTTATTTTCTATAGTCCAATCTATGGTAGATACCATTAGTTTCTTTCATTTTGTATTATTTGAGCTTTGATCAATGGTAAATAGATATGGTTTCCCTTGAAGTAGATTGAGACCATACATTGTATGAACAATGATATTTTTGACGGTGTACAAAGAAGTTTTGAGGCAATACAATACAAATTATATATATCTATATATATATATATATATATATATATATATATATATATATATATATATATATTATATATATATATATATATATATATATATATATAATTTGATGCAGGAGCATCGAATAAGCCAGCAATGTGAAAAATCTGTTCACATGTTGTGGCTTGACAATTCATTTACTGTTTGGTCAATTTTAGTTACTGTGGGGTTTGATTTTCAAATAGTTTTTTATTATTGTAATAAGGAGACTGTTTTATTTAGATTTAGTGCTAAAATTTGTTCGAACAGGGGTAAGCGAGAGTTAGAGATAGGATATTCTGTTAAGATCTTTATTAATAAATAGAAGATTTCTGTTAAGCTATTATTAGAAAATTAATGTGATAGAGAAGAAGAGTTAGGCGAGGTTTTTGTGGAGTGAAAAGCTCAGATTAGTGGGGGTAGTTATGTTAAAAATCGAACAGATATCGGTCTTAAGGGATGGGCGAGCAAGACTCTTTTTTTCATTTTTGTAATAGAAAAGCTCTGTTTCATTTTTTTTTATAAATACAAGTGTGCTTTGTGTAAAATCGAGGGACAGATTCTGTAAATTTGAATCTGGTTGATCAGAGAAATTGAATGAAGTGGATTTCGATTTGTGTTCTATTGAAAATATATGAATTCTGTGTTTTATTCAGTCTCAGCACTGTCACATTTTGTGAGTTTGGAAAAGTCATTAACATAGAAATTGTGAGTGAGTGAATTCTTATTGGAACAGAGTGATAGCACCGAGTGATACGAAGATCATGAACGCGGAAATTGTGTCAGAATCTTGATCAAAGGAAAATAAATGTTGTTTGCTGTATCGATTCTGTGTAATTGTCATCAGAGCGGGAGAAATTTCATATTCCATCATATTACAATAAAACCGGAGGCGAAGATTATAATCAGTTTTGGAATGGAATCGGTTCCAGAATTGTGGCATCGGCGATGTGAACTATGCGAAATTTGCATGACATATCATTCCGGCAAGTGGTGATCCCAAATAGAAATTGCATCGGCATTATGGTAAGAAATCGATATTTGAAGGGTTTTCCGAGAGCAATTTAAAACCACCGATTTATAATACAGTTGTGCAGATAAAACAGGGGAGAGTTGCGGTGTTTATATATAGATCAACCTGCTATAAAAGTGTTTTAACGTTAATGTAATTGGTTGGGGAACCTTATTTTTATTACAACTTGAATGAAATATATGTGCGCCTCAATTGTGTTTTAACGATTTTTCCATTTTGTTTAAAGTATTATATTGGTTGCGCTCTCCTTGGATACTCAGGAAATTTGATTCCGGTGTCTTGAAAATGAAAGTTTCTATTTGTATTGTTAATCTGCTATTGTAATCTATTGGGTTGCGCCAAGCTGTTGTTGCGTCATTTTTGGTATCAGAGCCAAAGAGACAGGTGTTTACAGCAAAAATGTCGCCGAGAAGGGGAATTGGTCGCGGGAGACCAGAACCAAATGCAGTTTTGATAGAAGAAGTGCGAAGATTGCGTGAACGAATGGAGACAATGGAGACAACCCAAAGAAGAGCGCCTGATGAGGGAGCTGAGAGTCCTTCAGAAGAATCTGATGCAGATGTGGAAGCAGAAGAAGAGAATGACAATGTCAAAATCATCAAGATGCTGGCAAAGGCTGGAAGCAAACCCAAAATGGAGATTCCTATGTATGAAGGGAGTCTCAATGCCGAGGAGCTCATGGATTGGATCAGATCCATAGATCATTACTTCGATTATGAAGAGATTGAGGAGAATAAGAGGGTGAAGTTTGCAGTCACTAGACTAAAGGGCCATGCAGCCATCTGGTGGGACGAGTTATAGACATCAAGAACAAGAAAAGGGAAATCTAAGATCAAGCAGTGGGATAAAATGGTAAGCAAACTGAAAGCCAAGTTTTTGCCTAAAGACTATCATTTGAATCTTTTTAAGAAGATGCAAAATCTGAAGCAGAAAGGAATGTCTCTTAAGGAGTATACAGAAGAATTCTACAGGTTAAGTATTAGAATAGGGCATGTAGAAGATGATTTGGAGAAAGTAGCTAGATATGTTAATGGGCTAAGGTATGAAATACAAGATGAGATTAGCCTGTTAAGTTTGAAAACTGTTGAGGATGCCTAACAAGCAAGCCTGAAAGCAGAGGAGAAAATATTAAGAAAACAGAGTCAAAGAAAGAGGAAAGAACTCAGCGAGAGGTAGAGGAGCTGGCAGATCTAGAGGAACATAGCATCAAGTTGAAACAGGAAATTCAAGCAATAGATCACCACAGATGGGTGAATCTAGTAGAGGGAGATTCGCGCCCAGAGGAAGAGGGCGAGGCAGAGATGTTAGGTGTTATACCTATGGAGAATGGGGACATATATCGCGGGACTGTCCTCATAACAAATCGGCAAGCCAAAGGGGTGCAAACGTGGCTGAGGCAGAGCCAGAACCACCTCGACTTGTGGTGAAAGAGGAACCACCTGAAGAAGGTGAATCATTGCTGCTCAGAAAAACTTTGCTTAAATCAGAAAAGATATTGGGGAACTAGTGCAAAGGAAAAAATTGTTCAGGACGACATGCAAATCAAAGGGTAAGTGTTGTAAGGTTATAATTGGTAGCGGGAGTACTAAAAATCTTGTGTCTACAGAGATGGTGGAAAAGCTCGGATTAACAAGGAAAGCGCATCCTGCACCTTACAAAGTATCTTGGCTTCAGAAGGTTCATCAAGTCATCGTGACAGAACAGTGTAATGTGAAAATGTAGATTAGCACATACAGAGATGTGATTTTATGTGACATAATGCCCATGGATGTATGTCACGTGTTATTAGGGAGACCATGGCAATTTGACCAAAAGATGATTCATGATGGAAGAAGAAATACATACACCATAGAGAAGGACGGAATTAAACATACATTGTTGCCATTGAAGAATGATGTTGATAAAGAGCTGCCTGAAAATAGTATTATGTTGATGAGTGGCAAAGAACTGCTACAGGAGGTTGATAAAAGTGAAGAGGTGTATTTCGCTATCGTGGGGAGGCCAAAGGTAATTTTAACCTCCACAAATTTAAATGATTTGCCTAAAGAAATTCAAGTTGTGTTAAATAGTTTCATGGATATCATTGTGGATGAACTACCAAATGAATTACCACTGATTAGAAGTATAAGTCACCATATCGACTTAGTATCAGGAGCAAGTCGACCTAACAAAGCTGCATATAGATTAACAGCTCAGGAAAATGCAGAAATTGTAAGACAAGTTCAGGAGCTGATGGGCAAGGGGTTGATTCGAGAAAGTTTGAGTCCGTGTGCTGTGCCAATGGTGCTTAGTCTGAAAAAGGAGGAGAATGGCGCATGTGCACCGATTCCAAAGCTATCAACAAGATAGCAGTGAGGTATAGATTTCCTTTGCCCATAATGGATGATTTAATGGACTGTTTAAGTGGATCCAGGTATTTTACAAAGATAGATTTAAAAAGTGGGTATCATGAGATCAGAATTCGGGAAGGCGATGAATGGAAGACATCCTTCAAAACAAATAATGGACTGTATGAGTGGTTAGTGATGCCTTTTGGGCTCACTAATGTGCCCAGCACGTTCATGAGATTAATGAACAAAGTCTTGAAAGAATATACAGGTAAATTTGTTGTTGTTTACCTTGATGATATTCTGGTTTTTAGAAAAAGTAAAGAGGAGCATTTGGAACATCTGAAGTTAGTCCTGAAAACTTTGCAGAAGGAAAAACTACTAATCAATTTGAAGAAATGTAGTTTCATGAAAGAAGAGTTGGTATACTTAGGATTTGTGATTTCCAAAGAAGGTTTAAAAATGGATCTGGAAAAGGTACAAGCAATCAGAAACTGGCCTACTCCCAGGAGTGTATTCGAGGTAAGAAGTTTCCATGGACTTGCTAGTTTCTACCGAAAAATTATAAAAGGGTTTAATCAAGTTTGTGCACCAATCCTTGAGACAATCAGGGAGGTCAATCAGCCATTTCAATGGACAGAAGCAGCTGACAGGAATTTTAATTTGCTGAAAAAGAAGATAATAGAAAAGCCTGTTCTAGCATTGCCAAATTTCGAGAAAGTCTTTCAAGTGGAAACTGATGCAAGTGGAGAAGTAGTTGGTGCGGTGCTGAGTCAAGACCAAAGACCGATAGCGTATTTCAGTGAAAAATTAAATGATGTGAAAAGGAAATATTCTTCCTATGATAAAGAATTTTACGCTATTGTGCAGGCATTGAAAAAGTGGAGGCATTACTTGCTGCCGAAGGAGTTCATCTTATATTCAGACAACCACGCTTTGCAGTTTATTAATAATTAGCCAAAGTTAAATCAGAAGCACGCTAAATGGGTGGAATTTCTGCAAAGTTTCACTTTTGTAATAAAGCATAAAAGTGGTAAGTCAAATAAAGTGGCAGATGCATTGAGCAGGGTAAGTTTTATTTTGCAAGAATTTAAAGTGGGTGTTGTAGGTTTTGATGAAATGATAGAAATGTACAAGGATGATGAGGATTTTAAAGATATCTACACAACAGTTCAGAATCTGGTGAACCATAACAGAAGTCAGTGGATGGACTACCTTATTCAAGGAGGCCTGTTATTTAAAAGCAACAAATTATGTATTCCCAAATGTTCCATGCGGGAGAACATAATTAAGGAAAAGCATGGTGGAGGATTGTCTGGTAATTTTGGACAAGATAAAACCTTCGCTCAGGTGAATGCTTTTTATTTTTTGCCTAAAATGCAAACTGATGTTAAAAAGTTTGTTGAGAAATGAAGGGTATGTCAGTATGCCAAAGGAAGGAGTCAGAATATCGGTCTATATCAGCCATTGCCCATACCAGATCGACCATGGGATGCAGTGAGTATGGACTTTGTTATGGGTTTACCAAAAACTCAGAGAGGAAATGATTCTATTTATGTTGTTGTAGACATATTTTCAAAAATGGCCCATTTTATTGCTTGTAAGAAGACTAATGATGCCACACACAGCCAATTTATTCTTTTTTGAGATTGTAAGATTGCATGGTTTACCTGTGAGCATTGTATCAGATTGAGATACTAAATTTGTAGGGCATTTCTGGAGGACACTTTGGAAGAAGCTGGGAACTAAACTCAGTTTTAGTTCAGCCTACCATCCTCAGACGGATGGACAAACAGAAGTTGTGAACAAAAGCTTGGGAAATATACTAAGAAGTCTGGTACATCAGAATCCCAAACAGTTGGATTTGACATTAGCTCAAGCTGAATTCGCTTACAATGATACACCAAACCAAAGCACTGGAATGAGTCCATTTCAGATTGTCTTTGAAATGCATCTGAGAGGAGTATATGAGCTTAGAGACTTGGGAAAACAAGAAGCCAGAAGTGCAAGTGCTGAATATTTTGTTGAACAAATGCCGAAACTACAGGAAGAAGTCAAAGGTAAACTACAGGAAAGCAGCAAGAGATACAAGCAAAGAGCAGATCTGAAAAGAAGAGAAAATGAGTTTCAGGTAGGAGATTTGGTTATGGCATATTTGAGGAAAGAGAGATTTCCTAAAAAGACTTATAATAAATTGAAACTGAAGAAAATAGGACCCTATAAAATTAAAAGGAAATTTTCAGCCAATGCATACGAAATTGAATTGTCGGAAGGGATCGGAATATCCCCCATTTTTAATGTTGTAGACTTATATCCATTCAGAGAAGCAGAAACTGAATTGCAGAATGAAATTACAGCTGATGAAATTCAAACTGTAGATTGGGAGGAACAGGTACCAAAAGCATCCAAGAAGGAAGTGGAAGCTATCTTGGATCAAAGAATGTTCAAGAAAACTCGAGGACAAACATATTTCCAATATTTGGTAAAGTGGAAAGAGAAACCAATGGAAGATTCCAGCTGGTTGACAGTCGCTGAATTACAGAGATATGGAATAAATCCATAAAATCTGAAGGATGAATCTTTTCTGCCCCAGGAGTATGATGCAGGAGCATCGGAATAAGCTAGCAATGTGAAAAATCTATTCACATGTTGTGGCTTGACAATTCATTTACTGTTTGCTCAATTTTAGTTACTGTGGGGTTTGATTTTCAAATAGTTTGTTATTATTGTAATAAGGAGACTGTTTTATTTAGATTTAGTGATAAAATCTGTTCGAACAGGTGTAAGCGAGAGTTAGAGATAGGAGATTCTGTTAAGATCTTTATTAATAAATAGAAGATTTCTGTTAAGCTATTATTAGAAAATTAATGTGATAGAGGAGAAGAGTTAGGCGAGGTTTTTGTGGAGCGAAAAGCTCAGATTAGTGGGGGTAGTTATGTTAAAAATCAAACAGATATCGGTCTTAAGGGATGGGTGAGCAAGACTCTTTTTTTCATTTTTGTAATAGAAAAACTCTGTTTCATTTTTTTTATATAAATACAAGTGTGGTTTGTGTAAAATCGAGGGACAAATTCTGTAAATTCGAATCTGGTTGATCAAAGAATTTGAATGAAGTGGATTTCGATTTGTGTTCTATTGAAAATTATATGAATTCTGTGTTTTATTCAGTCTCGGCACTGTCACATTTTGTGAGTTTGGAAAATTCATTAGCATAGAAATTGTGAGTGAGTGAATTCTTATTGGAACAGAGTGATAGCACAGAGTGATACGAAGATCATCAACGCGGAAATTGCGTTAGAATCTTGATCAAAGGAAAATAAATAGTGTTTACTTTTATCGATTCAGTGTAATTGTCATCGGAGTGGGAGAATTGCATATTCCATCATATTGCAATAAAAACGGAGGCAAAGATTATAATCAGTTTTGGAATGGAATCGGTTCCAGAATTGTGGCATCGACGATGTGAACTATGCAAAATTTGCGTTACATATCATTTCGGCAAGTGGTAATCCCAAATAGAAATTGCATCGACGTTGTGGTAAGAAATCGATATTTTAAGAGTTTTCCAAGAGCGATTAAAACCACTGATTTATAATACAGTTGTGCAGATAAAACAGGGGAGAGTTGTGGTGTTTATATATAGATCAACCTGTTATAAAAGTGTTTTAACGCTAATGTAATTGGCTGGGGACCCTTATTGTTATTACGACTTGAATGAACTATATGTGTGCCTCAACTGTGTTTTAATGCTATTTCCATTTTGTTTAAAGTATTATATTGGCTGCGCTCTCCTTGAATACTCAGGAAATTTGATTCCGGTGTCTTGAAAAAGGAAGTTTCTATTTGTAGTGTTAATCTGCTATTGTAATCTATTGGGTTGATATGCACATTTATTTTTGAATAGGGATTTCAAAATTTCAATTTAATTATCAATAATTATTAGGTGGATAGTAGGATTTAACCTCCACGGAATATCGTAGAATATTCTTAGTAGTATATACGAAGGTTGAAATTCATCTCCAAAGTAATTATGTTCTTTTAACCCTTTTAAGTAGATTGATTAATAAAAAGAATGTCATATCAACATGTGTCATATGAATATGAGTTATGGTTTTTTGGGCATGTGGTATTTGTAGAAATAGCTCGAAATTTGTAGTTGCTAATGAATTTAGACTGAAAACAATATATACAAATTTTTTCTACTCAATTTGCGAAAAGGAAAACATACAATAGAGACACATGCAACCATTCGATCATAATGAACACAATATTTTACTAGGGAACCCAACTAGGAAAAACCCCTTCTCTATTTGCACTATATAATATGAGAAAATTGATTAATTATAGTGACAACTTTATTCCTTGAAGCTCAACCTACACTACAATAATGATCTCTTCTTCCTGAGAATACTCTAGCAAATACTTATCCAAACTAGGCCTCCTACTTGCCCCTATTTCCTTGTGCAATTCTCGAGGAAATTAGCTCCTAAAGAATAGGGAGAGCTCCTATTTTCTTGTGCAATTCACAAGAGGAATGCCTCACCGACTACATGTAAACTCTGTACACTCAATAGTATACAATAATAAATGCAATTATGCATTTTCCCTCCATTCAACTAGGCAATTCAAATTGCATGCATGACTAGGACTATTTTTAGTAAATTGACTAGTTAACTGAGAGATCAGTGAGTTAACAATGGTTACTACTACTCAATGGAACTCCTACTAACTCTATTCATGACTAGAGATCAGATAACTGAGTTTCACTAACTATATCTCCACTAGATTGCTAGCTCTTAGCAATCAATTCATGCACAACATTACTTCTTTCCCACAAACTGGAATTGATTGACTTAACTAAGTGAGTTGGCCATTCACCCCTACTAACTACAACTCAAGTCATCCTGCTGATGTGGAAATTTTAATTTCTTCATTTGACTAAGGCACAAGTCAAATGAAGCCTTTTCTTACTACAATTTAACACTCCCTCTTAGCAAGAAAAGGGTTATGCACAACCCCAATCCTACTCCTATGGAGGAATGTACTATAACACAATTAACACTCCCTCTCGTTGTTGTTGTTGTTGCTATTGCAACAAATGTAACTAAGAGCATCCAAAATACTAAATCAATTGTGTCTCTAAGCTACAAATGTCTCCTGAGTCTCTGGCTGCTACTAGCCTTTGCACTATCGCTCAAGATATGACTGCATCAACTAACACTGATCCTTCTGCTACTAAATATTGTGGGCCTCTGTAGCAAGGGTAATGATCCATGAGAAGAGTATACTACAACTATTGTTTATCTCCTATGCAACTTTGGGACTAAGGCTCTACATAGCCCCACCTCATTCATGGAGTTATAGTTGCATGCATGGCGAAATTTACCTCTAGCTTGTAGAGATTTTTAACTCGAACACCAATTTTTTTTACTTGTCCTATAGCAACATATTTTAGATATGCCTTCCCTCTACTGAACATCACATCATATCCACTTCAAGTGCAGCTTTTCAGACCAAGCACATACATTACATTCTTTAGGTGAAGATGGGAGGTTGACTCCCTCTTGAAGGTGACAGTGCCAATCCCTCTGGTACTATACCTCCCATCATCTCCAAGTTTTATGTGTCCTTTAAGTTGCTAAATAAATCCTTACTTCCTGTCATATGAAAGGAAGTACCAGAATCTAAGTACCATACACTACCTCATGCATACAATGAGGGTGAAATCCAATGCAAATTTTCATGTGAGAGCATCTCCTCCTGCTGCTCCTACAAGCTTCTTACTAGATTTCTTGTGTGGACACTTGGTCGCATAGTGTCCATACTCATGGAAGTGAAAATATTTAATTTTACTGATGTCTTTCTTCTTGCCATGGTTCTAGCTGGATTCTTCCTTTCCTTGGGCCTTCTTTCCCTTAGCTTTCTTTCCTTTGATTTCCAAAGAAAGTTTTTCTTCCTCATCAATCTTGGATGTGACACCATCTCTAATGTTTCTTCTAATATCCTCCTGCACCAAATCAAACCAAAGTCTCTCCTAATCTAGGAGCTTGTCTCTTCCATTAATTGAACCCTTATAGTTGTGTCTGAACTTCAGAAGGCCAAGGAATTCTAAGCTCACAAGTTCAGATGATGGCTCATTCTCTCCTACTTCTCCAAGTTCATATATGATCTGAGTGAATATGGATAAGTACTAAACAGTGATTTTATTTTTCTATGTTCGAATGTTCCTGAGTCTCTCTCTCAATGCCAATTTTCTAGCATCACTATTGCTTTGGAATAGATCTATCAGAGTTTTCCACATTTCAAATGGATTCTCCTTTCTGTTCAAGTTAGAAACCAAGTGATCCCTGACTCCCTCCAGAATAATCCTCCTAGATTTTGTTGTGTCTTTCTTCCACTAGACCATTTGTTGTGCATCGAATGTTTTTTCATTTTGTAATATCATTTTGTGTGTACTCTAATACTCCATTTCCATCCAACACAACTTCCATCCTTGCTTTCCAATAACAGAAATTTGAAGTGCCCTCCAATGCATACTTAAGCTTCAATCCATTAAAAGACATTGTTCTTGCACTGAAGAATACATGCACCACAAATCTGTTATTTGAAATTTCTTGAGAGATTGATCTCGAACCTAGTTTCTATGTAGTTTTCAATAGTTATGATACCATGTAGAAATAGATCGAAATTTGCAGTTGCTAATGAATTGAGACTGAAAACAATAGACACAAATTTATTCTACTCAGTCTGCAGAAAGGAAAACATACAATAGAAACACACGCGATAACATGCAACCATTTGGTTGTAACATGCATTTTTGGTTACCTTTAATATTCATGTTTCATTCAAGAATCACTTGAAAATATCTTTAAAAAAGAGACAAGGCAAGAGGGAAACGTAATAAATTACATAGCGGAACCGCTAAAAGAAAGAATTGTAAAAGAATCAGCCCTGGTGTAGCCAAGGTTGCTATACGAACAATTCAAATAGCTAAATAAATGGTTATATGGAGCTAGATCCGATATATATATATATATAATTATATATATATATGATATATATATATATATGATAGTTACATATTGAAACAAGAAAGAAACAAAGTAATATATTGGATTCGCAAAAGAAACAAGTGTTAAAGTGTTTAAGATCTGGACTTGAAATATATATATTGTGTTTTATAAAGTTCGGCGGGTCCACAATGTTATGGATGATTGGTTCCACTGATAGCACCAATTGCGATTTGTGATAGGAAGTCAATGGAGCATTGAGCAGGTGGACCCAATGGAATTATGAAACAGATTTAATTCTTTTGAGTTCCGCAGTAAACCAAAGGTTTGCGTTAATTTCGTTGTATAAAGGGAAAATTAATGTTAAAGCCAAATTCAAAGAAAAGGCAATTGGTCGAGTTTCTTGGTGTTTTGGCCAATTGAAATATGCCCGATACATGCATAATCCCAGGTTTACACAAGTCAAACACAATTCATTATGGTAAAAGCAGATTAATCATTATTGAAGCATTTACAGAGGAACTCGGTAGCCGATCAACAGAGCAAGCCAACAATTATCGTTATCTTCTAAATTCAATTATTTTCCTGTTATTTTATGCTCTTTGAGGTGTCTTTTACCCTGTGTAATATTTTGTAATAGTTTTTACTTCAAATAGTTAGGGAAACAGTTTAGTAATTTGACAGTTTCAGAGATCAACAACTGTTTCACAATGTATAAGAAGGGGAAAATTTACAGAGAAGAGGTTCGAATTTTGGAGAACCCGGAGACAAGGCCATTGTATTCATGATATAATTGTTGATTAATGAAGAATCAGAAGTTTCCATGCATTTTTTGGGTGTGATTTTGTGACTTCTCTGTTATGTGCCATCTTATGTTTTCTTCCTTCAAGTATGGTAATGCAGCTGTAGTTATTTATTTGCTTAGGTAGATAAAGTTAAAGTTCCTTAAAAGAGCGCTCCTGTACTTGAAATTTTCACCTTTATTTCTAAGTTGTAGATAGTAGTTTCTGTGCAAGGCATTATATCATCTTTAACTTCTCCAAGAGTCATAGATAGTAGGTTCTGTGTTAAACAACATATTGTCCATGATTCAGTTCTCACCTTCATAATTCTTCTAAGTTACAAATAGTAGTTTTTGCATAAGGCAGCATACTATTTTTAACTTCTTTAAGCTTTCTTCATTTATCATTTATATTTAGCTAATCAAATGTCATTTTGATATTTCCTTGTCACCTAAGTATTGAGAATAAAAAGCCAAGTCTCCAGGTCCTTCATTTGAGAACACAACATATATCTAAGTGAAAAATAAGTGACAGTAAATAATATTTATTAATATCTTAAGCACAATTTCTCTACGGCCAGGAAATTGGTTTCTTAAGGTACAACATTAATTGGCGCCATTGCCGAGGAGAGAATACAACAACACTTTTCCCTAGGTTTTTGAATATTTTCCTCTAGTTGTTCAGTGAAGAGGAAATATTTGGCTATTTTGAATCAAATCAATAACTCTGGCTTCAAGGAGACCCCATACAAGATCAAACACTTCACAACAGAAGGTTCAAGCTCTTTCAGATCTTGAAAGGCTAGTTTCTGGGAGGATTGGAAAGTCTAAGATCCCAATTACACCAATTCCTACATTGTCTGCATCAGGCAACAACTTATCCAAACATTCATCTGATAAAAAGTCATCTTTTTCATCAGGAACCTAACTATCAAGAGAAATCTTTAGAGTCTGTTACTTTTCATTTACCTGCTACAATTATTCAACCTGAACCAATAACCACATTACCACCTCTGCACACTCCATTTACTTCTAAGTCAGGTTCTACATTTGTTAGTAATCAAGGCTCAATAAACATGGCAGTACCTACATTCTTGATGAATAGGTATGCACCTCTTCAATTTCCACAACCGTTAAATCAAATGCCACAGGAATACCTCAAAATTCTTCCTCGTTTTACAAGGGAAGATGAACAAATTGCAGAGAATCATGTGGTGGTATTTTGTAATTTTGCAGAAAGCCTAAATGTTGAACATTTAGATGTTGTTCTAAGACTTTTTGTTCAGTCCTTCGATGGAGAAGCAAGGAAATGGTTCAAAGGACTTCCCAATAATATTATTCATTCTTGGGAAGAGATGGAACGTTTATTTATTTAGAGATGGGGAGAAAAGAGAGACCATCGATATTCATTAACAGAGTTTAATGGAATAAAGAAGAAGTTTGATGAAACTGTGGTCGAATTTTTCAGAAGATTTAACAAAATGTACAATAGTCTCCCAGTGGATATTAAGCCTCCTCCTACTGGTGCAAAAATAACTTTTGCAGGGGCTTTTGAATCAAATTTTGGATTCACATTAAGGGAGAGAAGAGATCCAACCCTTGATCAAATCAAAACAGATGCATTAGATATAGAAGTAAATCTGGTGGCTGCAGGAAAAGCACTAGAGACACAAGCTATCCAAGACAAGGGAAAGGCAAAGATGGAATCCTCTCAAAGTCAAGCATTGGAGGATATGTGTAATGTGATTAAAACTTTGTCAGATAATTTAAATAAATAAGAGTTAGAAAATAAGAATTCTCAGAGACAAACACAGTATAATAAGAACTTTAATCCCCAATACAGAAGACAACCTTTGCAAATCTTGAAAAAGGAAAGAAAAGATCAAAATCAGATTCAAGCACCACTATATATAGAAGAAGATCCTGGTGAAGAACAACCTGAAGATCAAATTTCTACGTTATATGTAGTAGATGAAGATGAACTTGGTATCGAAGGAGAAGAGTATGTATATGATGGAATAGATGCCATTCATGATGAAAATGAAATTGATGAATATTGGAAACAATTCTCTGAGTTTATGCAAGCTGAACTAGATAAGAAGTATGACTTGAGATCGAGGAAAAGATCAAGAAGTCAAGAAAATGAAAGTGAGCAGCAATTTTCAACTTCCTCACCAAAGGCGACTCCATAAGAATCTCAGCCTGTAAAACAAGTGAGTAAAGGAAAGCAACAACAGAATGCAAATGGCAAGGCACATATACTTCAAGGTGAGTCTTCTCAAGATCAAACTGAAAAAAATTCCTTTGGAGAAACTTGTTTCAATTCCTCAAGTAATTCCAGTCATGAAGAAAGGTGAAGATGAGAACGAAAGGACTGCTAAACAAGGTCACTTGTTTAGTCTTACTAAGGAGTTGGAAAAGGTAAGAATACAAGTTCCCCTTACAGAATTGGCAAAAACACCTATTTATCAAAAGGAGATTTCCGAGTTTATTAATTTAAAAGAAAATGAGAGTATAAATGACACTGTAAATATGCAAGAGGATAAACCAATAGTGGTTTTTGGTCCACATGTGGAGGAAGTAGATTCTTCAATACCTCCTTTTTATATTTCCTTATTGTTTCATGATTTCCTCCTACATAATTGTATGTTTGATTCTGGAGCTTCACATAATCTTATGCCTTTGTTAGTGATGAAGAAACTAAATCTACAAGTGACCAAACCTTATAGGGACTTGTATTCTTTTGATTCAAACAAAGTCAAGTGTCTGGGGGTTAATAATGATCTGGTAGTGTCACTAGCCCAAATTCCCGTTGGAAGCTTGATCATGGATGTAGTAGTAGTAGATATCCCTGCTAGATTTGGAATGCTTCTATCTAGGTCTTGGGGGGCTAAATTGGGTGGTGTTTTGAAACTATATTTTACATATGTTGTTATATCGGTTTTTGGTGGGGAAGAGAGGAGATTGTATAGAGAAACTAGATTTGTAAAAGCAATTACAAAAAATGGAGCAAGTAATTCACTTGTATATATCCAGGAGAAAGATGCCTTTGCTTGTTTCACATTGCATGATAATGCAGAGCTGGTTGAAGATAATCAGAAGCAGCTTACTTCAACCACTGTAATTACAGAGCTGCAAACTGAAGGAGTGTGGAAATGTTTCTTTGATGGTGCTTATTCCAAGGAAGGAATAGGTGCTAATTTTCTTCTAATTGCACCTGGAGGTAATATGTCCCCTTTTTCCTTTAAATTAGAGTCCGAGGCAACAAACATTGTGGCAGAATATGAGTCCTTGATTATTTCTCTACAAACAGCTAATCAAATGGGAGTTAAGTCAGTTTCTGCTTTTGGAGATCCGAAGCTGATTATTAAGCAAATAAAAGATCACTGTCAAACAAAGCACCCTAGGCTTAGGGCATACATAAATGAGGTATGGGATTTGATTGAGAACTTTTTTGAAGCTTTTAACATTCAATTCAATCCAAGAGATGAGAATAGATTAGTAGATTCATTGGCTGTGGCTGCTAGTACTTTCAAGCCTCCTATTAATCCAAGACTAAGATATGAGGTAGAAATGAGGCACAGACCCTATGTTCCTAATAATGTTAAAAATTGGGAAGTTTTTGAAGATGATCAGTAGATTAAAGAGTTTTTGACTCTGGTTGAAGAGTTTGAGGGCACAAAAATTGATCGGGATGAGGAAGAGACAACAAAAATTGCAAAAGTCAGTGATTTAAAAGATTCAATAGCAAATCAGAAGATCTTTCAATTGAAAGATAATATTCTGCCAAAGGGACTTGTTCCTCTTGAAAGGCTTTTTAATTCCAATGATGTGGCTATTGACTCAGGGAAAATTTCAAAAGATGAACATATTCAAGATCACAACATTGGAACTCAGGAGAAACCCAGGTTAGTAAAATTGTACGGTGGAGTTTCACCTAATTTTCAAGAGAGATATATTAAAATTTTCAAGAATTATGTTGATGTCTTTGCATGGTCCTATGAAGATCTCAAAACCTATGATGTAAATATTATTCAGCACAAGGTTCCCTTGAAGGAGGGAATTAAATTCTTCAAACTGAAGCTTAGATAGATAAATCCTTTGCTTCTACCATCAATTGAAAATGAGGTTAAAAAAATTGCTTGATGCCAAAATAATAGTTCCGCTCAGGTATTCTGATTGGGTGACTAATTTAGTGCATGTGAGAAAGAAAAATGGAGAAATAAGGTTATGCGTGGACTTCAGAAATCTCAACAGGGCTTCTTTGAAAGATAGCTATCCATTGCCTAAAATGGATCACGTACTACAAAAGGTGATGGGATCTTTTAAAATGTCAATGCTGGATGAATTTTCTGGGTATAACCAGGTGACCAAGAATAAGGAGGATCAGGAAAAGACGACATTAACAACTCCTTGGGGAACCTTTAGGTATGCTAGAATTCCTTTTGGATTGATGAACACAGGTGCTATGTTTCAGAGGGCTATGGACATTGCTTTTGTGGGAGATAAATTTGTAGTAATATATTTGGATGATATTACTGCTTCCTCAAAGTCTGATGAATAACATTTGGACTATTCAAAAAAGACTTTTGATAAATGTAGAAGATTTGGGGTTTACTTGAATCCCAAGAAATCCATTTTTGCTCTGGAAGAAGGAAAACTATTGGGGCACATTGTTTCCAGAGATGGAGTAAAGATAGATCCGGCCAGAGTACAAGTTGTGCAAAAAATACCACTGCCTAGAAGTAAAAAGGATATCCAAAAATTTATGGGAAAGATTAACTTCCTAAGACGATTTGTGTCAAACTATGCAGAAACCATGAAAGAAATCACTGATATGATGAAGAAGGATAATGAAGTGCGTTGACCAAGGAAGCTAAAGAATCATTTTCCAAGATTAAAGAGGCATTGCAGACAGCTCCAGTCCTAATCAGCCCTAATTATCAAAAGCCTTTCCAATTTTTTTCATTTGCGTCCTCAAATTCAATAGTCGTTGTCTTATTGTAGAAAAATGATGAAGAGAAAGAACAACCAGTCGCATTCTTCAACAAGATTCTCAGGGGACGTTGAGCTTAAATATAATATTCTTGAGAAATAGGTATATGCTTTGGTAAAAGCCCTGAAAGCTTTTAGAACTTATGTGTCTTATTCACAAATCATTGCTTACGTGCCAAATGTTGCAGTTAAAGATGTGTTAGTACAGGCTGATGTAGAAGGTAGAAGAGGAAAATGGATAGCCAAGATCCAAGAATATGACTTGGACATAAAACCCACAAAATTGGTGAAAGGGCAAGGATTGGCAAAAATGTTAACGGAATCAAACTTTCAGGCATTGGGAATCAACCTGCTGACACCTGTGAATGAAGGAGCAGTTGAAGAAAATGAAGGAAAGCAAGGCCCAGGTACGAAGATCAGGTATAAGTTTTGTGTTCAAAATGGTATAAGCATATAATTCATTATTGGTGCTTTCTTTCCTACCCCCAATCTCTAGATAGAAAAAAGTATAAAGAACTAAGATCAAAGTGCAGCCATATATGATTGTGGAAGGCAGTGTATACTAGAAGGATCCTATTGGAATTTTATTATTGTATTTAACAGAGGATGAGTTTACAGGAACAATAAAAGATTATCATGAGGGGTTATCTGGAGGACATTATAGTTGGAAGATGACTTCACATAAAATTATTCAGGCAGGATTTTATTGGCCTACTTTATTTGGTGATACATATAAATTTGTTAGAAGTTATCAGAAGTGTCAGCTTTTTGCTGAGAAAAAGAGATTGGCTCCTTTACCTTTGATTCCAGTTTTCATAGAGGAACCATTCAGACAATGGGGATTGGATTTTGTAGGAGAGATTAATCCACCTTCAAGTGGACAACACAAGTGGGTTCTCACAGCAACTGATTACTTCACCAAATAGGTAGAGGCAATCCCTACTAAGAAGCAACTGATCAGATAGTAATGAAGTTCCTGGAGGAGAATATTTTCAGCAGATTTCGATGCCCCATCAAAATTATAACAGACAATGCTCAGGTCTTCAATTCAAGTAAGTTTATTGCTTTTTTTCACAAGTATAATGTTATTTTGTCCCATTCAACAGCTTACCATCCACAAGGAAATGGATTAGCTAAATCTACTAACAAAACTTTGATGAAGATCCTTAAGAAAACCATTGCAGAAAATCAAAGAGATTGGGATTCTATGTTAAAGTTTGCTATGTGGGCTACTAGAGTAGCTACAAGAAGATCTACAAGGAAATTACCTTTTGAATTAGTATATGGAACTCAGGCTCTGTTTCCAAGTCAACTTGTAAAGCTGGTGATTGCAATGATTCAGAAGGCGAAAGAAGAACAAAATGCTTTGATAAGAAGAATGAATAAAGTGGTGGAGCTAAGCGAGAACAGGGACAAGGTAAGAGACAACTTGATTATGTATCAATCCAAGATGAAAAGTATCTTTGATATAAAAGCCAAGGAAATTGATTTTAAAGTTGCAGATTTAGTATTGAGATGGGATACCAGAAGAGAAGATAAGGGTAAACATGGGAAGTTTGATCCTCTCTGGTATGGCCCTTTTAGAATTGTTGAAGTAAGATCCAATAATACCTTCATTCTTGAGAATCTTGATGGTGAGACTCTACAGCTGCGTCAATGGGCAATACTTAAAGCATTACTTTCAGTTCTGAAGAATAAGCATCATTTCATTGTAATTACCGGAGTGAAATAAGTGTACAAATTCCATAGAATTTAAATTTATGCAAAGCAATATATGACTCCATGCCCAAGGTGAAGGCACTAATCTGCGGTTCTTAGTGCTTCTATGGCAAAAGCACTATCCCCAGGTGGAGCTAGATGTTGTAACATACATTTTTTGTTACCTTTAATATTCATGTTTCATTCAAGAATCACTTGAAAATATCTTTAAAAAAAGAGACAAGGCAAGAGGGAAATGTAATAAATTACATAGCAGAATCGCTAAAAGAAAGAATTGTAAAAGAATTGGCCCCGGTGTAGCCAACGTTGCTATACGAACAAATCAAATAGCTATATAAATGGTTATATGGAGCTAGACCCGATATATATATGTGTGTGTGTGTGTGTGTGTGTGTGTGTGTGATAGTTGCATATTGAAACAAGAAAGAAACAAAGTAATATATTGGATTCGCAAAAGAAACAAGTGTTAAAGTGTTTAAGATCTGGACTTGAAATATATATATTGTGTTTTATAAAGTTTGGTGGGTCCACAATGTTATGGATGATTGGTTCCACTGATAGCACCGATTGCGAGCCGGACCCGAAACATATATACATTGTGTTTAAAAGTTTCGGCGGATCCGCAGAGCAATGGGTGTTGGTTCCACTGATTGTGATTTGCGATAAGCAGATCGGAAATTTTATATGTTACATTTTAATATTTCCGGCGGGTCCGCGATATTGCATGACGTTTATTATATATATATATATATATATTATATTATATATCATACATACATACATATATACATATACATATATACATATATACATATATATATAATATATATATATTATATATATATGTTATATATATGGGTTCCGCCGATTGCGATATGTGATGGCCGGACCCGATATGGTTTATATGCTATGTTTTATAACTCCAGTGCATCCGTCTTGACGCAGTTTATTAAGGTTTGGGTTGATACACCATTTGAAAGCGCCGATTGTGATTTGCGATAGGAAGTCAATGGAACATTGAGCAGGTGGACCTGATGGAATTATGAAACAGATTTAATTCTTTTGAGTTTTGTGGTAAACCAAAGCTTTGTGTTAATTTCGTTGTATAAAGGGAAAATCGGTGTTAAAGCCAAATTCAAAGAAAAGGCAATTGGTTGAGTTTCTTGGTGTTTTGGCCAATTGAAATGTGCCCGATACATGCGTAATCCCAGGTTTACACAAGTCAAACATAGTTCATTATGGTAAAAGCGGATTAATCATTATTGAAACATTTACAGAGGAATTCGGCAATTGATCAACAGAGCACGCCAACAATTATCGTTATCTTCTAAATTTAGTTATTTTCCTGTTATTTTATGCTCTTTGAGGTGTCTTTTATCCTCTGTGTAATATTTTGTAATATTTTTTACTTCAAATAGTTATGAAATAGTTTAGTAGTTTGGCAGTTTCAGAGATCAACAACTGCTTCACAATGTATAAGAAGGAGAAAATTTACAGAGAAGAGGTTCTAATTTTGGAGAACCCAGAGACAATTCCATTGTATTCATGATATAATTGTTGATTAATGAAGAATTGAAGTTTCGATGCATTTGTTGGGTATGGTTTTGTGACTTCTCTATTATGTGCTATCTTATGTTTTCTTCCTTCAATTAAGGTAATGAAGCTGAAGGCCTTTATTTGCTTAGGTAGATAAAGTTAAAGTTCCTTAAAAGAGCGCTTCTGTACTTGAAATTTTCACCTTTATTTATAAGTTATAGATAGTAGTTCTTGTGCAAGGCAACATATTATCTTTAACTTCTCCAAGAATCATAGATAGTAGGTTCTGCGTTAAACAACATATTGTCCATGATTCAGTTCTCACCTTCATAATTCTTCTAAGTTACAAATAGTAGTTTCTACGTAAGGCAACATACTATTTTTAACTTCTTCAAGCTTTCTTCATTTATCATTCATATTTAGCTAATCAAATGGCATTTTGATATTTCCTTGTCACCTAAGTATTGAGAGTAAAAAGCCAAGTCTCCAGGTCCTTCATTCGAGAACACAACATATATCTAAGTGACAAATAAGTGATAATAAATAATATTTATTAATGTCTTAAGCACAATTTCTCTACAGCCAAGAAATTGGTTTCTTAAGGTACAACATTCAATCACAATGAACACAGAATTTTTACTAGGGAACCCAACTGGGAAAAACCCTTCCTCTGTTTATATTATATCATACAAGAAAATTGATCTATTACTATGACAACTTCAATCCTTGAAGCTCAATGTGCACTGTGATACTGATCTCTTCAACCTTGGTATACTTTAGCAAATACTTATCCAAATAAGGCCTCATGCTTGCCCCTATTTCCTTGCGCAATCACTGAGGAAATCAGCTCCTAAGGAATAGGGAAAGCTCTTATTTGCTTGTGCAGTTCCCAAGAGGAATGCCTCACCTACTACATGCAAACTTTGTGCACTCAATAGCATGCAATAATAAATACAATAATGCCTTTTCCCTCCACTCAACTAGTCAATTCAAATTGCATGCATGACTAAAGCTATTTTTATTAAATTGACTTGTTATCTAAGAGATCTGTGAGTTAACAACAATTACAACTGCTCAATTGAACTCCCACTGACTCTATTCATGACTAGAGCTCAAATAACTGAGTTTCATTAACTATAACTCCACTAGATTGCTAGATTTTAGCAATCAACTCATGCACAACTCTACTTCTTTCCCACAAACTCGAATTCACTAACTTAACTAAGTGACTTGGCTATGTCACTCCCTCTAAGTGCAACTCAAGTCATCCTGCTGATGTGCAAATTCGAAATTCTCCTTTTAACTAAGGCACAAGTCAAATGGAGCCTTTTCTTGCTACAATTTAATAGTATTAGCAAGCTATGTTATTGGCCCATGGTATTGCAACAACACCTATTTACAAGTTAGAATCTTCATTATAAAGTGGAGTGAATATCCATGATTAAGAATCTTGGTTTGATTATTATATATAATGTATATATATTATATATATATAATATATATATTAGCTTGTTTACTATGTTTTTATAATTATTAAATAATATTAATTTAAATAAAAAATTATCATTTTTATTATTATTATTTAATTTTGGCATTCTAAGATGTATCATCTGATAATTGTTTTGATGTTTTATGGGAATTTATCAACCATTTTAAATTTTATATAGGCTTTTGCTTAGTATTACTTTTTATGACATTAAATTAATGTGATTTTTCGTGCAATTTAATCCTATAAATCAATTTTAATGATTTTGTTTAGTTTTTTAGAAAAATTTAGAAAAATTTTAAGTAAAATAATTTTAATTTAAGACAATATTGGTATAATTGAATTTTTATGGTGTGGTATTGTCTAAAATAGGTTCTTTTCTCCAAATCTGAGATATGGTATTGAAAAAAGGCAAGATCAAGGCTTCAATCTTGTTTTCATCACTAAAGCAGAGTAATGACATTGTTTCAAAGCTCATTGAGGTTTTTGAACTCTCTAAATTAAAGGTTTTTATGAGTATGTGTGATGTTGTAATAATCTAATGTGCAATTGTTCAAGATCAATAATGTGTTTTAATGCATAATGAACTCCTTAATTTCGAGTGCATAAGAATTACTTGGATATTGTAACATTTTTCAGGACTTTTCTCGGATAATATATAGCTTCAACATTGTAGAGTGCTTTGCATAATATGAATTTTTTTATCACATGTTTTATGTTCTTTCTTCTTGTTTTTAAATTATTATTATTATTTTTGATTTTATATAAAATTTAGTCCAATTTATATTAAAGAAAAAAAGGGTGACATCTATATATTTGGGGTGGTATTGGAAAGTATAAGAAAGCACAAACCATCTCTCAAATTACCAAACTTGTGGAACATCACATATGCATGTATGTTTCACAAAAGGCACCTCACTAAGGTAAGGAATTTTTTAAGGAAAAAGTGAAGATGTTGAGATTTTGTTTAAGAATTTAAATCCTTCTAATGTAAAATAGACATGTTAATTGCACTCATAAGCTAAATATATCATAATCATTTTGACAAATTAGAAGTCAAACAATTGCAAAATTACAAGCAAGGAGTCATTGTAGTTCATCAATCCTTGCTTCCCTCAATGTCCATCAATGAGAAGGTCTCAACAAACAACATAGCCTAATGTGTGGCTCCAATAAAAATTGACTAGAAAGTTTGACTTTGAAGAGCTAAAACAAAGTTATTCATAACATTTTTTCTCATACTTTTATAATCCATACAAAGGAGGTAGGAAACCATTCAATTGTTCATGTCTTGAATATTTTAAATGAAATTGTGTGCATAGATTAATTACAATGTGAAATAACATAGAGAGTATTAAAAAAATTTGGTGCTTCAATGCTCATCTGAAATAGAAGAATTTTCCTTATATTTCTATGGAAGAAGTTCATATGTGTTGTGGATGGAACTCCATTATCAAGAACTTGTCATTGAGAGTAAGTGTGAATCATCATCGTTACAAATTGTTGAGGGAATGACTCTCTTATACAATTTGGTCCATAGATATTATCTAAACTAGTGGTTTCTAGCATATCAGTGACACAAAAAATATCCTCATATATAATTAAAAAGCTCCCTTCCCTCTTAATTCAACAATCTTTCAAAAATTCATTATATATATCAGCACTGTAATTTTTTTTAAACTCCATTAAAAAACAATTAAAATTAATTTAACCATAAACAAATATTTAATAATCTCTCGCATCTTATCCTCCCAATCATATATCTATTCATGTTTACCCATAAATGGAAACACAATATCCTCCGATCTTTGAACAATATAAGCCCCCCAATTTGCTTTAATGTTCCATGTTCGTTTTCCCCTCATTTAGGGTATGCTATCTAATAAGTGAAATGGGTGAGTACTTAATGGCATTGTTGAATAGTTTATTAGTCCCTGCCCTCCGGGCCTGGCAGGGACTATAGCAATCGATTTTGGTCGGTTGCTATTAGTTTGGCCCGGCAACCAATAAACTATTTCAACTTACCATAAAGTTTATTCGAATGACACGAAAATCAAAACGATATTTCTTATTTGTTTATGCTGTTAACCAATCATAAACATGTTCGTCTTATTTGGCCTCAGTACGAGGTATCCAACCTGAAAAGTTAGGCTAAATTCGCAAAAATACAGGTGATTAAGAGCTTCGTGAACTAATGCTAAGTGGCTTCGTGAACTAATGCTAAGTTTCCCTTAGCATTAATCCCCTAACATTTAACGTTAGGAATACTTAGGGATGATATCTAATAAACCATGGTTGCTGCCCGATGCCCACCTTGCCGCCGTGTCGAAATTGCCGTGTCGAAATTGCCGTGGTGGCGGGCATGTCAATTTGCATGGAGGCAACCGACTTTACTTGCCTCCCTTAAAACGGCCTTCGTCCATCATGCTTCTGCAACGGTCTTCGTCCATCATGCTTCTGCTGAGTCCATCTTGCTTCTGCTGCAACGGCCCTTGCTGAGTCCATCTTGCTTCTGCTGCAACGGCCCTTCTGCTGCAAGGGCCCTTCGTCCATGCTTCTGCTGCTAGCATGCAACGACCCTTCTGCTGCAAGGGCCCTTCTTCCAAATGCTGCTCCACCGGACGCCTTAACTCTGCATCCACAGCCTGTTGTTGCAAATGTTCATGACTTTATCAGGTAAATACTGCAGCCTGTTGTTGCAAATGTTCATGACTTCATCAGTAAATACTGCAATTTTTTAATTCAAACATAACCTGCAATTTTTTAATTTTAAGCACATTGTTTCTGGACTATTCAACATCGTTGACCAGTATTTAGTTGCAGACGATCAAAAGGCAGTAAAGACATAAAAGTTATATACTTACCGAATACTGAAATGCTGGCAGGTTGAGTTAGAAATCTCTCCCTTCAATCTCATTTATATCTTCAGTAATGGCCAGCATGTTTTGTTTGAGCCAGCTATTGCATTACATCAATTCATATAGTTAGTCAACAATGGCACCACAACAGCGCTTCTGGTTTTTCTTTTCAAGTAATATAGTGCACAATACATGTAATCTATACCTCGCAGGCCTCGGACGCCTTTCCAAAGTATACAGTCTTCCCTCCTGAAAGCAAATAGAGACTATCAAAGAGTTCGAACACCTCGCTACTTGGTTGATGGACAGAAGCTATTACAGTGCGCCCGTCTCGGGCCAAGCTACGTAATGTCTGGGTTACAAAAAATGCCGATGCGCTGTTCATCACAATTTAAAAAAAAAAATTAATACAACCAACTTCAGGTTCAATTAATTGAAGCATTACACCAATTGACATTATCATGGGTATGTATGAAAAGCATACAAACAACCTCGAATGTAAAACAAAAAAATCTTTGAACAAATAATTTTTTAGGCCGAAAATAACCAGTTTGTCCATGGCCTATATATATACACACTGGGGTTGTATATGTTCATGGTTGAATTTTGGTAATTCAGTTATTTAATATAGTTCCAATGCATTTATGGCTTATGAGCAAGCTGTTTACAGGATCGAATTCAGAATGTTGACAGCAAACTCTGTTACACAGCACTCTGATTGAATTCAGAATGTTAACAGCAGACTCTGTTACACAGCACTCTGTTTCCTCTGTTTTTATACATGTTTTTGTTCTCCTGGTCTACACAGTAATGCTCTCAGCTCTCACTGTAAAGTCTGTAATTTTTTTGAAACTGCCATGGAAACTGCAATACAGATATTTGCTTTTTGCACAAGTGACATTGAGATGATTTAATCTATGAATAAAGTGTTCTCTGGAACATGTAATCTCTAAATTATATACAATCAAAAATCAAAATATTTTTTTTCCTGTTCGACAACAAAAATAGTAATAACCATTTCACCCCCACAACCAAAAATATTAGTTAAAATAACAATTATCCAAAGAAAAAGAACAAAATCACAAATATCCCTCTACCTGTCCAATCCACTGGTGGGTTCATCCAGGAACAACAACCTGGGTCTTTTGCGCCGATTCTTCGAGGCTCCGAGAGTTTGGTTCGAAATCTTGTATAACCAGGCCTACAATGTCCTGACCTGCATTACAGTTATAAGGCCGTTGAAATTTGCGCCGATTCTTCGAGGCTCCGAGAGTTTGCTTCGAAATCTTGTATAACCAGGCCTACAATGTCCTGACCTGCAGATCGAGGGGCGTCAGAAATCGGTCACAGCGCACACTACTCTGCAAAATTTCATGTTTTCTATCACATTATTCGATATACATCCAGGTTGGCCTTCATCGAACGTGACAGAGAAGCCTGTCCCCTGCAATGTTTAAAGACATATCGGCATTCATACATTAATGGTTACCTGTTGATGCAGGTGCAAGAAATTCTCACCATGCACGATTCCTCCCTGCCCTGTTCTTTTGATAGACGCCTGCAACAGAGAACCAAATGTGTCTGATCCCATCTTGATGGCCTCCTGCTGGATCCTCCACCGGGAACAGAAGCAGAAACGTACAGAAGAACACCGCCAAGCAAACCGATATGGTGATTTGAGCTTCTGGTTAAATCTCAGTTTGTTCACGGTCTTCTGGCCTCCTGTATGAGTTTCAGGTTTAGCTACGATGCCACATGGCTTGCATGCGACGCACGTGGTATCGTTGGCTGGTACATCGCTGGAGGGAGTTGCGGTTATCGAATTATTAAATTCTATTATGAACCCAGTTCCGAAGGCTCCACTTGATTGTGGGGTCAAGCTCCATGAGGGGAACGTCAGTTCTCGGGCTTAGCGAGGCTTTTGAGTGGCGAAACCTAGCTGAGTGGACCCAAGTTTTAAATCTATTTCTCTACCAACGAACTACGTCAAATTGGACAAGCTTTTAGTCTTGAATGTTAATATATGAATCAGTTATTGCCACGGTCTTTCCGCTTCACTCTTAAGCACGACTCATGCTTTCACTTTCACATTTTCTACGCCTTCCCGTCAATCGAGTGGAGATAAAAAGGGAAAATGTTTCCTCATCTTCTGGTAAGACACCAGGCTCAGCTAGATCTAGCGGATTTCGTACCCCTGCAGTACCCACCGCTCGGACTGTGTTGGCATCTCGACAGTCAGGATTGACATCTTCTCCTACCTTTGTTAGCTTGGTGGGAGCTGGGCAGATAACTCCAAATCTGGCGCAAGACAGATTTGGCGGTGGGCTATTAGGGTCGTCTGTTAACACAGGTTTTACTAGTAAGCATGTAGTTGGTGGCCTGGGCCAACAGGCTCCTGCGATAGGCCGTGAAGGAGTTACAGCAGGATCACAAATCGGGCAATGTCAAATTGGGAGGAACATAAGAGTTGTTGGACCAAGCCCGACTTGTTGCACGCTCATGTTTGTCTCTTTTAATTCTTATTTCTTTATATAAAAAACTAATGAATGTACAAGCAGTTATAATTCCACACTGTAGGATGCTCTGTGATCCATATTGTAGGACGCTGTGTGATTCGGTGTGTGCTGAATTTAAAATTTCATATCTATGCTATATGACATGGCACCTCTAAGCTACACGAGCATTAATTTAGACTTTTTAAAAGAATATACACATAACAAAGGAAGAGTTTCCTCTTCATGCCGTTGTACAAAGGATCTTCGAAAATAGGGCCCAAGAGTATTCTAAGACAATATTGACAAGATGCTCTTTAAGTACGTTTTCGTGCTGCAACATGCAATTCTACTATTGTTTGGAGCTCAAACGTTTATTTCTGAAAATAGATGATCCAAGGCTGTCAATGTTTGCTAGTTGCATTGACCAAATGTAAAAATAAACATAGCGAAAGATGGTGCAGTTATGCAGCGTTACGTGCATGCGTAAGCGAGGAATATAACGACCAAGTGCAGACTGCCTTGTCGAGCTGTCTCCCTGAGCTATTCTCATACACAAGAACTATTTTCGGAATTTTTTTACATGCTGTTGTCGGAATTTTTTTACATGTTGTTGACAGGGCAGGGACTAGCTGCCTCGCAGCCCTCCTTGTTTATAGTTGGTTATTTGTTGTTTGTGATTTATATAGCCTTTGAGCAAGCTGGTTATTTATTGTTTATTTATTATTTATTGCCCCGTTTACACTGCGGTTCCAACCTCCTAAAATTTACCATGAATATATAGGTAATAATGTCTTTTATAAGATTTTCTTTGACCGCATAAAACATCATAATAGTAAATATAAATGATTGTCATCTTGAAAGATGATGCTCAAAACAAAACAAAAAAATTTACCATGAATATATATAGGTAATAATGTCTTTTATAAGATTTTTTTGACCGCATAAAACATCATAATAGCAAATATAAATGATTGTCATCTTGAAAGATCCTGCTCAAAACAAAACAAAAATTCTTTAATAATATTCGATAGATGATGTGGAAACATCTTTTATTATATTCGATAGATGATGTGGTTGTTGTTTCTTGAATTGTCTCGTCTATACCGTGAATTTTGTTACAGGTACTGTACTGTGACATGTAAACAGTATTGTGATATGTATTGTGCTTTGCTGATGATGATCTTGGGAGCTTTCTTTATGCTTCTCAAAACAAATTAGAAGTTGAATTGTCTTGTCTATACCGTGAATTTTGTTATAGGTATTGTACTGTGACATGTAAACAGTATTGTGATATGTATTGTGCTTTGCTGATGATGACCTTGGGAGCTTTCTTTATGCTTCTCAAAACAAATCAGAAGTTGGAAATAATATTAGCAAAGTAACATGGCTCATCATGTAAAGTTACCCACTATTGATTTAAAATAAAGTAATGAGATCATGGGATGGGTTATGACAGAAACCATGAAGACTCATGGAAGATCTTTTTCATTACATTACAAAGCACATATATTTATGCAAAATTCGATACCATAGCGATTCACTTACTGCTATTTATTATCTATCTAAATCCGCCGACTATAGCTGCTTTACGTCGACTAACATTGATGACTCGCCGACTATCGCCGTCATACAATCAGGCGTGATTAATGTTCTAACACCTCCCCTTAATCACGATGACCTAAACTGGTCTAAGTCTCAGCTAAGGCTTACAACAAAACATTTCATTTTTGTCTTCTTATTAAAAGGTCCATGCTTGTTCCTTTTCCTTTGTTGGTGCAGTTTCATCTTCACCTTTATTGTCATAAGATAGTGATTGAGTTTCTCCTTTCTTGATTGTAGGGTAACATTATTTGTATTCAACATTGCTTCAGGTTCTTGGGACTTATACTTTTCCTTAATTCTTGCAATTTCTTCAAGTTTTGTTGCTTCTTCTTGATTGCCAATATCTGCACACTCAAAAACAATGTTAGATTCATAAACAGAACCATATTGATTTTTGTCATTGTGCTCTTTGGAAAGAGCTTTGCTTCCTTCATTTTTCTTTGCTGACATAGTTGATTGATTCATGTCTTCAACCTCTTTTGTCAATTCTGTTGCTGCAAACATGTTGTCTTGCATTTGATTTGTGTATGGAGGTAGGCAACTCTTCTCACCAAACAACAACTCATCAATAAGATGCTCTTCATGCATCATCTTGAATCACTCATCATGGGATACATAATTGTCATCAAATTTGACTTCATAAATCTCTCCATCAGAGAGAGTTTCCTTAATATCACATACTACTCTATTGTCAGCTAAAGACATACTTTCAGCCTCAATCCTAGCTATGATGTTTTCAACACAATCACCTTTAGGAACAACTCCTTCATCAACTTCAGCTTTCTGACTACCCTCCATACTGTATTTCATTTCAAGAATATCCCAAAATATTTTTGCATCACATATTTCACCAAATTCATAAAATAGACTAGACAAAATATTTTCATCTAAAGCTGATATGATGAGAAACAATGCTACTCGCCGACTATAGCCGTCATACGGTCAGGCATGATTAATGTTCTAACAGGTTATATATACTGCCAAAATGTTACCAACTTAAAAGTGAAAGTCGCCAAGAAAAATGTGAGTGGTGGTAATATATGTGTTAAAGCTTGGTGTCTTGGTGGGATTAATACTATGACAATTATTGGTCTGCAAAATAATAGACCTCTCTCCCCTACGGCACAAAATATACTGCCAAAACGTTCCAGACTTAAAATGTAAAGATACCCACCCCCATTGAAACTCCTTGGTAAGATGAGGTGGTTCATCCTCAGGGGTCAGTGGCTAAAGATCCATTGAATAATATGAATGACATAATCAATGAGATACCACTTCCTTTCCATTGTCTTCTAAGTGAACAAAAGTATTTACCAAATTTTCCATTAATGAAGTAAAAATAAGGGTTGTGGACATAAATTAGAAAACAAAAGCAAAAAAGAAGGAGATTGGGCATAAATTACAAAATCAAACGGAAAAATAGTAACATTCTTATAAATGCCATTGAAAATAAATTCCTTTAAGGTCAAAAGATAAACAAAACTAAAATTTAATGTTTTGAAAAATAGTAACATTCTTATAAATGCTATTGAAAATAAATTCCTTCAAGGTCAAAAGATAAACACACCTAAAATCTAATGTTGTTGTTTTTGTTTTTGTTTTTTTTTTATGTGGTAATTAAGGGATTTCAAGTAACCACTCTACAAAAAGAGAATTACACTTTCATGAGGTTATTAGATAGACTATTCTCTAAAAATAAGAAATTTTAGAAACATAAAAAAAATTGAGATTAAACTATATATATTAAGCTTATATTTGTAATTTTATCATATTTATATATTGTTGAGCCTACATTGTATTTGTAACAATTTTTTTTAATCTTTCTATATAAATATTAGTGGACTCATTTGAATAGTTACAAGTTTTGAACATCATCCAAGAGATGTTAAAATGTATACATTTCTTAAAATATTCAAAATCACCTAGGGATCACACCAAGCCTTAGCCAGGCCACCTTAAACATGGCTAGATTTGTTGTACCACTCGGTTTCAAACGAATGATCTTCACATAAGGAGTGATTAGTAAAACACCTTGTTGTTAATCTTTTTATGTTGGTTTTAATAATTGAAGGACATGGAATTTTGATACCTATGTGTGTAGGAGTCAATAGACCATTTAATATGATATCTCTAGAGGCAGCCACACATTCAACCACTACCTCAAGGTGTCCCATGGATCTAGGCTAGAAGTTCATGGAAATTGAACATTTCCTAATGATGAAATAATCTTTAGCTTCCACCATTAGATCAAATCCCATCGGGATATTTTACCAGCCTAGATACATATTAACCTCGCATCTATCAAGGTGTCCCATGGATCTAGGCTAGAGGTTCATGCAAATTGAACCTTTCTTCACCTTCCACCGTTAGATCCAATCCCATTGTGATATTTTACCAGCCTAGATACATCTTAACCTGGGATCTATCAAGCTTCTAAAGGGATCAAATCTCTCGAGGTGCAAATCTCTCTTTTTTGAGTGCAAAACTTAAGGAAATGTTTGCACCTCCAGAGATTTGATCCCTCTAAGTACTTGATACATTCAGGCTTAAAATGGATTTAGGCTGGTTTAAATATTATAAACTCTCAATTTTATTTAAAATTTTAAAATTGTAAAATATAAATTTACTAAAAATTAAAACTAAATCTAATAACACTAAATCTTATTTTACCATCCATTTTTCACAAAGAAAAAACCGAAAGTTTTTTATTATTTTGTAAACTTTTAAATAAATATTTAAAAGAGGAAACATGTGTCTAAATTAAATCCCTCGTGGATGAGATAATTTCTCATCCATTAGTTTCATAGAAGCTCATTTTACATTTTGAAATCATGTTTTGGTAGTTTATTATTTTTACCATATTTACTTGTTGGTCACATTATTTTATTTGTTTATATTATCTATATGAGAGTAGTTGAGAAAAATATTTGATGATCATAAAATATATTTAGTGGAGAGTTGTTAGTACAATATTCCTTAAAAAAAATCTGGTTATTTCTTAATATTTTTAGTATTAAAAGGAACAATATCTCTAGCCATTAAAGAAATAGGAAGCTAACTGTTTATGTAAATAGAGTACAAAATTAAAATTTACATAATCCATAATGGCAAAAATACAAAGACAGATCAACCTTACAAATCGAACCTACTCTGATATATTCTGGATGGTTATTAAGCATTTTCATTCTTTCTCGAATAATGTTATTGTGAATACACTTTGAAAGCTTGTTTCCATAATTTACAAGGAAGAAACTTCTATTATATTGAAGGATTGTAAATGGTTATCGCAGTTGGAAATAATTGACTTTCAAGCCCCAAATGCAATGTGCCTTTGGGCACTTTTTGGATTTATAGAAACATCAATCCTGAATAAGTAGTTCTAGATATTGAAAAGCTCTGAAGTTGCCAATCCATCGAATATCAAAACAAAAAAATCGATATCCACGCATAATTATCACACTTTCAATATTTTGAAAAAAATCCAACATTTTCGTAATTGGCAACTAAATATTCGCAATGAATATTAAATTGGATCTAAACATTGGAGTAAATTCGTTACAACCGTGGTAAAGAAATTTTCAGATGGAATTAGAAAACATATTTCAGCATTTTAGGCTAGATTTACAATAATAATAGCAACTCAAACAAAAACATATTTTGTTAGACCAAAACAGTGCGCAGTGGAAAATAAAAGACAAATACAGTATAAAAATCATTCACCCAACCAATCTGGACTACGTCCACCAAACATAGGCATCGGCAATGCTATTATTAATCAGGATATTACAAATAATTTATTTCCTCACACTCTCTACGTCATACCAAATATCTTGTACAGGCATATTTTTATAAAAGAGAATAAAAATGACTCATAAATTCTATCACAACAAATATAGGATGCATTAACTCTTTCCCAACAAAATAGAGCTAATATAGCAACAAATACTATTGTTGTCACCTACATGAGATTTTTGCCCAATTTATTAAAACCCAAAATCTCAACATATTTTAACATCTCAGACAAGATTTAGAATGATAATAACAACTCAAACAAAAATAACTCAGAAATATATTCTTCTACCTGTAGAGAACACCAATATTGCAAAATATTTCAAATTTGGACAAAGAAATCACAGGTAAAATCAAACAACACATAATCTAGAACTTTAACATAGAAGATTAGCCATATGAACAAAAATTAGTAATTTTGTCAAATATTGATTCCTTTGAGTGCAAAGGTAAAAAATAATGTGACCCTGACAAAAACCACACACTTCATGGAATTACATGGCAGTTACATACACGTTATTCATGGCCAAGATGGATGTTAAGCTAAATTATGGGATGGTGTACTAATTTCTATTATTTGTTTTTCTTGAAAAGAAAACAATGCCGATTAGGGCAACGGCGTACATTAAATGTATTCCTTGTTTACTTAAACCATGTCTGGGTCTGCAATTTCGATTAGATTGTACATGCAACCTAATTCAGTTCCAGAGTTTTCATTTATGTGTGCACATTATCTAAGTGGAACAATCTTTTGAAACACATCGAGAGGAACTCAGCCTCTGCAAAGTGGACATAAACCGTACCGAGTTTTAGGGTTTCATGTAGAGAAGGGTTGAAATCTATTGCCGATGGGATCCTTGGACGAGTCCACTTGCAACGAAGAGATCAGAGATGAATTGAAAGGATTCAGTTAGGACTAAATTTAAAGTAATAACAAATAGTATTGTCTTCGCAACTTCCTTTGAAACTTGCACACCATCGCAGGGATTTAATCTTCTATTAAGGACGTGCTGGTTTTTGCAGCCAATGGCAAGGGTTGAGATCAACTGGGAGTGCCTGGTTCGAGCAACGTCGCAAATCTAGTAGTTCCGTAGTAGGGTCACCATGATTGAAAAGGTCTAGATAACAACTACCGCAGGTAGGGTCACCATGATTGAAAGGTCTAGATAACAACTACCGCAGGCACACGAAACAGTCTCCAAAAAAAAAAGGATCTAGGGTTTAGTTATACGATAATTAATTTACGTAACATAACATAGACATTTTTATTATTATTAAAATTTAAATATTATAACATCTAACATATAATACATTAACATTTCACATCTAACACTTCTAACAGTCACCATTTAGAGTTTAGTTATATGAGAATTAATTTACATAACATGGATATTTATTTATTTTTAATTTATTAAAATTTAAATATTATAACATCTCACGTCTAACACATTAACATCTCACATCTAACACTTACACATTTAATGTTGACTCATTTAACGCTTACATATTTAATGCTCACACATCTCACATCTAAGGCTTACTCATGTTACACATCTAACATCTCACATCTAACTCTCACTCATGCATAGTGGTAGAGCACCTTTCTGCGCAAAAATAAGGACATAGCGGTGTGATTTTATCCAGTTATGTGTACATGAGTCATAAAACAATTTTTAATATAGTCTCTCTAGGTGCAATCACATGTTTGACCATTACCTCAAGGTGTTCCCATGGCTTCAAGATTAGGCACTCATGAGAATTGAATCTTCCCAATGGTGAAGGCTCCTCCCTTTCCATCATTAGATCCAAACCTTTTGCTCTTTTCTAAAGAATAACATTGGAGGTGGGAGTTGGTCCGCTTATATCTACATAGGAAATGAGACCAAAAAATATAATATTTGTAGGTGCAATTATACATTCAATAAAATATCTCCAAAGAATATTTTAGATATTCTTAATATTAATCACAAATCAAAAGTTGATATTTATCTCAAAAGTAGTTATTCCCTTTCTCTCATTTTAATTGAATTTATTAATTCAAAAAATTGTCATATGAACATCAATTATTGTTCTTTGGGCATTTGATATTAGTAAATCATGGTATTGGCTCATGGTATTGTACTAAATCCTATTTACATGTTAAGAATATCCATGATAAAGTGGAGTGAATCTCCATGGTTAAGAGTCTTGTTATATATATATATATATATTATATATATATATATATATATATATAATATATATAATATATATATATATATATATTGAAATTAGTAATAATAATAATTTAAAATATAAATTGTAATTTAGTTATTTTAAATTATGTTAATGTGAAATGCATTATAAAATAAGTGTTTTGTTGAATATCAATATTTTCTAGCTACCATTTAATTCATATAAATATACTAGTATAATAATATTTGAAATTTTCCTCGATGGAGGTGTTACTATTGTGGTGATAAATTTATAGCAAGATGTGCCTTCCTTCTTCTAAGCATATCGTTTTCATTAAAGAGGTGTTGTTCATTGGAGATGCCAAACGATGGATGCATGCAGGGTTACAATTGGTGTAGTCTCCTTGAAGTCGCATTTCCAAGATTATTTTTTACATATGAAGTGGTGAGGGTGAATGGAGGTGAGGGCATGGCCTTAGCCTCCATCTGTTGGTTTTTCTTTGTTGGATTGTAATCTTTACTAATATGAAGAATCATTGTTGAAGAATAATTTTTCTGTTGGTCTATGCTTACAAGTGTGTGATTTTAGAGTTAGTCCTATTATGGTGAGAAAGATAGTGCCTATTTCTTATATAATTTTTTGATTTATAGTCTTGATGTATTATTTTAATGGGTCTGCTCAATTTTTGAGTTTTTGTTTTGTTTTCATGGTTCATTCCCTGGTCCTTTTGTGACTGGGTGTCCTTGAGTCCTACTTATGGCAAGGACATGAGATGTAAAGCACGTGTTGCTTTGAGCATGAATAATTTTGTTCTGTTGAGATATTATTGTATTTTTCTAGGTTTTGTATTAGCTCGTGGCACTACAACGTTGTTTCTTTGTATCTGCTTATCTAGATTTCATCAGAGCATAAGTAAATTTCACTATTTTATCAGGGTGTTGTAGAGTCTTGTCTGTTATGGTTCTCAGTTGCAAGGAGTTTGAAAATTAGGTGGATTTTGAAAGATTGAGGGGAAATATTTAGGGGATCACCCATATCATTCGGATTTTAAATTGATTGATGAAGATTTGAAATGGGTTCTTGCTCCTAAAAAATTGAAGGGTAAGACGCGACATTTTCTAAATTTTATTGCTTTGTATCAATAAATGGCAACCTCTTTGCGGCTGGTCTTCAAAGACAAATAGGTGGAAAGTTGCAATGTCTTCTCCTCACTGAAGGACATTAACCACATGCTCCATATTCAAAAGTTTTGTTTAGATAATTTAAATTCTCATTTGGCTTGAGTAGAGGGCTATCTTGTGAACAATTATGCTTTTGGAGACCTCACGGATCCTCAAGTTTCTAGTTCTCAGGCACTGGCTATAATATCATCTTCTTATCATAACTAGAGATGGTGGGCTTTCATGTACTTTTGAGGGTCAATTTTAGTGTGTGGTTAGTAAGACTAGTTTGTAATGTGGAGATTTGTTTCACTCGTACACTTTTTGGACATGGCTGTGCATTTGATGATATTCCTGATGGCAATATCTGGTTATGGATGGGTCTATGTTCTTATGGTTAGTTCTGAGTTTGGGAGGCGTGGTTATTGCTCTCTCTTATGTTTTGTAATACAAATGGAGGTAATTATATATGGTTCCGTGCATAGATGTTTGACTTTGTGTTTTATGGTTGGCTATTTGTCCATACTGTTTACTATGGATTCAAAATTTGTCAGTGGATGGTTTTATGTCTAGCTCATTAAAAATTATGGTGTCTTCTTGCTTATTAGTTTTGGCTCTGTGCACATTATGCTGTCTTCCATCATGAGGACTAGAGGTTCTATTGTTCTCCAAGTTATAATCTTGGACAATGATGATATATGCTCTTCGTGGCACGGGCAGCTTGCTCTGCTGTTTCATAGGAGCCAAGCCATATCTTCATCCCGATTTTGGGCATCTGGATTTCAGACCCCCAACTCCCCCATTTTTGCATCCTAATTCCCATAAACATGGTGTGTTTTTCTTTGTGTTTGTTACATGGAAGAGCATCAGTATCATGTTACTGTGAGACTTTCACAATATCCATCAAAGGAAAAAATTGTGGTACTGGCTAAAACTAGTGAGTAATTGAGGATTTCAATTTGGTAGGTCATAATTGGTGCAAATTTCTAGACAGTGTAGAGTGTGTCGATTGGAAGGGTATATATAGGTGTTGGATTGAATGCGTATCAAAAGAGCGTATTTCTGGGGAAGATTTTATAATGCCATGCTTAGAAGAAAGGAGACCAGGAGAGAAACTGTAGACGCACTGATTGGAGTTTTGAGTGACCAATATAAAGAAAGTCAAGTCCATATGTGTCTTCATATATATATATATATAATATTATATATATATATATATATATATATATATATATATATATATATATATATATAATATATATATATATATATATATATACTGTTATTAAATATTATTATACAAATAAAATATAATTTATTTACCATTTCCAATATATTTTTGATTAATTTTAAAACTAATATTTTATATATTGATAAATTATTTTTCAATTTGGTATTAAAATTATATTAAATTTACAAAGAATTATTTTACAATTATAATTATAATAAAAATAACATAAAAGTATTTTTTTTTAAGATAGAAAAATAGTTTTATATTATAGAAATAGAAAGTACATTTGGAGTAGAATATAGACCAAATAGCGAGAAAATGTAGAAATGTTGTGTCATGACAGTTTAAAAAATCAGCAGTGCCAAGCTAGATCTAAAAAACCTTCATAACAAAAAGATGATGAAGGAAAACCAAAATAGAAGAGAAAAAAATAATTAGAGGGTAACAGATTGAAGCAAAGAAGAACAGAAAACAGAGTCACCCTGTAAGAGCATGAACAACCCAAATCAAAGCATACCATTCGAGCCAAAATCTTGGAAATTAATTGAGCTCACGGCCGCGTTGCATCATACCTTGGACAAAATGTTCACCTCTTTGTTTTTCTCTCAGAAGATGTGAGAGAAGGAGAGCTTCCTGAAGGTTAGAGACAAATCCTTAATCTTGAGCTGCCAATTCAGGAGGGCGGGGGTCTATCAATTGAAATTATGGCTCGCCCAATAAAATATTGACTTGGAGTCCCCAAAGATGGAAATCTCCTGCAATCCAAGCCATTTAACTCCAATAAGAACACCCCATAAATCCAAAATTTCATCCCTAATATTTGAGTCAGAGCCACTATTCTAGAAAAACCTGTAAAAATGCGCAGGGACCAAGCGTATCACCATACTGCTACAATAGGAAGACTTTTGGTTCTCAAGAGAGAATTCATTGCAATATGACACAATAGAGAGGAAAGTATGATTGATATTTTATATGAATGAGTCGAAGATGAAAGCGTCGTGGGCCCTCCAAATTTACCAAAGGACAAAGAATGGGAGAGATTTGCATGTTCAAATGTCCAGAAAGTACAACTAGAGGCAAGTGGCAATATCTATCTAGTCTGAGATAACATTGGAGTCTAGAAGATGCATCACACCAAACAAAACAGATCTAGAGAAATAACAATGTAGGAATAAGTGAGAGATGTATTCTCCCTTATTTCTACAGAGGTTGCAACAACTAAGACCTTAGAAAACACCGTTTGATGAATTTTTCCCAAGTTAAGATCTGGTTATGAGCCACCAGCCATAGGAAGTATTTGAGCTTTGGATGGACATTCCAACACCACAGCGTGGACAACCAAGAGTTATGTTGTTCCAGATCCATGACCTGATCAATAATGGAGTATGCCTCTCGAACTATGACATGTCCTTTATGTAGTGCACCATTCCAGTGCAACATGTCCTCTAATTGAGGCAATGAAATATAAGCTAGATACAAATTTAGAATATAATCTGACCATTCTTGGACAAGATGAGCTGGTAGATCTAGCATACAACTGTCTTTGCAGCGAGTGAAGTGAGAGGATTAAGCATTTGTGACCGCAATGTCTTTAAGCATAGAATGTCTAAGTTATGTAAGAAATATATAAGAGGAAAGGATAGGGAGTGTGTACCATCCTTCCCTCAGAAAAGTATAGACCAATTTTAGCAGTTGATCCAAAGCCAATTTGCAAAGACAAGTTTTTGAGGAACCATGGTTTAGTTATGAGCATGCTTCTCCAAGATTGGGAAATCCACCTTGTGACTACAACAATTGCACAAATCCACCGCGGAAGATCCATGTCAAAGAGGTATTTGGCTTTGATGATCTCGCTCCACACACCATCACCAATTGCAACTCGACAAAAGCTCTTGAGGAGTAAGGCCAAGTTGAAAACTTTTGTGTTTTTCAGGCCCCAACCACCTACGACAACATGCGATGTCAGCCTTTCCAGCTGGACAAGATGAATTTTCCTTTTTCCCCATAAGAATGAACCCACAGAAATCAAGAAATAGTAAGATTGATCTTGATAATGCCACCCTTGGGCAATTTAAAAGTGTGGATTGAATATATGGATATGCTTTGCAGGTGTCATTTGGCTAGAATAAGCCTGCCACATAATGATAATCATTTATTTGATCACAGAAAGATCCTCTTCTCCAACTTGTTTATCTTCTAGGTCAAGTCCTTGTTGTCATATCATTTCAGTTTCATGAAAAACCCTACGTATTTAAAATACCCTTCTAGTTTGATGGACTGAATACCAAACAATGCAGTGATATCCTTCATCTTTTCCCCATCACGGTCCAAGGAGATCAATATTTATTTATATTTATTTATGAGAAGACCAAAAACTTGTCCAAAATCTTGTATAATTTAATAAAACACCACCCAATCCCTTATGTAAGCATTCATGATGGCCATAAAGTCATCTACAAACATCAGGTGGGAAAAAGAGATATCTTTTTTTATTCCGCAACCAGAAATTCCTACCAGTAGCCTGTGCTTCCAACTATCTTATGTTGAGACCATCTATTACTATAAAGAACATGAGAGGCGAGAGGATGCATCCTTGTCAGAGGCCTCTTGAAGTTGAGAAGAAATTTGTTGTGATTCTATTCACTATAATGGTAGAATTGGCCGATGATATTTGCAAGATTTGATCTAGTTTACTATTATTAGGCCAACACCGATCTTTTCCTAAATCATCCATAGAAATTCCCAGTCAACATAGAAAAGATTTGGAGAGTTCTATACTTATCAAACAAGCATCCAAACCTCCAGATTTAATGGAGTGGATGCATTCTTGAGTGATGGATTCAACATCGTGAATATTTCGCCGCTTAAGAAATCCAAACTGTTCCGATGTGATGTGTTGAGAAAGGAGGGGATTTATCTAATTAGAAATAGTTTTCGAGATGATTTTACAAAGAATGTTGCATAATGATATTGGATGATAGTCTGAGAACGTTTTTGGATTCACTGTCTTTGGAATTAGGGTGATGAATGTTTCATTGACCGCACCAGGAACCTGACCAAGTTTTCGATACTCTTCCACCATCTCTATTATCTCATCGATCATTATCTCTTAAAACTGTAGAAACAATTCCATTTTCCAACTATCTTGGCTATGGTTTTCCCCTCACCATTTCTTTAAGGGCCTCCAGGACCTCCTCTTTGGAAACCGAGTGCTCCAAATGGATTTTGTTCCTTTCTTCAGCCATCTGAGGGTGAAGAGACACATATTCCCTTGTATTATGGAAAGGAGAATCGACACTTTCACTGAGTGATGGTTGAAAATATATGAGGGCCTCTCCCACTGTATATTGTTGGCTACTTAAAGTTTCGCCAACGTCATTCCTAATTTTCCATATATATTTCTTCTTTCTACAGAGGTTCATCTACCTACAAAAGTATATAGTGTTTTCATCTCCTGCTTCAACCCACATCAGTTGTCTCTTCTATTGTCATTCTTCTGCCTGAAACAATATAATCTCTTTTCTTTGATTCCATATCAACGGGTTTCATTTTGGACGATTCAGAGAAGTAGCCCATAGATCGTGGGTCCTCGAGGATCTTAATTTGTGTATGAATTTGAATTAATTCTCTTTCCTTTGATTTTCTTTTTGTAGATTGTGTCCATTGACAAGTCCCTAGAGGTCGATTTGTGTTGAAGCTAGAAGTCACAGAATAACGAGTTGAAATATGGCTCCTTGAGCCAGAAGTGATTGAATTTAAAGGGTGCATATTTCCTTTGTGTTGTCCCTTTCTAGCTTGAAAATATTGGGAACTGGTCTAAAATTAGAAATGGAAGGTTCCACGAACACAACTTTGAGAGGTGATTTGCAAAGCCTTCTTTGACAAATAATTGGTTAAGCCTTTTCGAAATTCCATGAGAGCCCCATCAACAATTTTTCCATGTGGGGTCAATTGGATTAGGTTTGATGTCTGTGAGAGAGTTTGGGTTGAAAAATTATTTGAAATATGATCCCAAAGAGTTTGGTTTACTTTTTCGCCCCAGACTTGCAAAGTCTCTAGAGAGATATTGAAGTCTCCTACGAGAATTAATGATTCAACGACAATAATACCACTATTTTCAACCTTGAGCCAATGCTCTCTCATGTTTTGATATGGAGCATATACATTGATTATCCTCAGTCTAGAAGAGGATCCTCTATGAGTTCATGTAAGGAGACTACCTGTTATTGAGTTAAATATTGAGTTAAATGCTTTCAAATGGAATACATATGGATTCCATAATGCAATCAGACCTCTAGCAAATCCAAATGTGTTGGTGGCACAAATAAACCAATTTGGGCGTATTTCTAATATATGCTCCCATGACTTCTCCTTGCAGAGCATTATTTCCTGAATAAGGACAATTTGTGGGTTATGAATCTAAATAATTATTTTAAGAGATCTTCTTTTGTGGGTTGATCCTAAGACCCTAATATTTAGAGACATAATAGTCATTCTAGATAGGACTAAACATGGTTCTCTGTTTTGAAGACCCGGGGCTCAAGAATGGAAACACCAAGGTATCCAACCTTGAAATAAGAAGTTTCTATGTCTATAGGCACATTTCATTTCGAGGGATATTTGAAATTTTCCAGGAGGTTCGAAGGACAAATGGTGTAGTTAGATATATTTTTGAACTTGGCCTCTCTTTTTTTCCTATTGGTAACATGCTTCCTATTCATTAGGATTTTGTTAGCATTTTCATCTGCAAAGAAGGATTTCTTGGTTGATAGTGGTTCTATACTACTAATTGAAACCCTGCTAGATCCTCGAGCTCCACATATTTTACAAAAAAAAAAAAAAATTCTTGGCCGAAGGGGCCCCAAATTTAATTGGGGAGTTGTAATATTGCATGGAGGCCTCCTCTTCCAGAGATCTTAGGACTCTTAAGTTTTGAGCTAGATTTTTGTTGGAGGGGATCTAATGGGAAGATAGAGTGGAAGATATTAGAGGATGTGTGACTCTGGAGGATGATTTGATTTTGGGTTTGGGATGAAGAGGAGCATAAATGGTTTAGGCATCCAAGCTCAAGAAAGAAGCATTGGGGGTTTTAAGAGATTTTTTTTTGGAAGAGGTTATAACTGTTGGTGTGGTGGGATGATTGTGTATAATATCGCCACAATAAATGATCAGAGAGGGAGAGAAGTTACCCAAATCTATATTGAGAATTGTGTAATGGTCTTGGTGCCCTTTCTGCAGTCTTCCACCCATTTTATCCCAACGGTGTTGGCCAGGACAATCTACCAATAGATGACCAATTTTATGGAAACAAAGGCATCAAAACATAACTCCCCAGTAATCAACCATCTATCTCTGAGAATATGGACCCTAGTATATGTTGATTTATTCTAGAAGGTCTGTAGTTAGATTCCTTTCAATCAGGGCCCATGTTGTTCTCTTGTCAAGACAACCTATATTTCCATCATCTTGGTAGTATAGTTTCCCAATTTTTCTTGCAATTGCAAATATTTCCTCCTTTGTCCATAGCTCCAATGGTAATCCAGGTAGCTTGACCTAGATTATGTTTCGTCATGGCTTGTCTTTAGTAGGATCAAAACAAAATTTTCACCTCTAGAAGGAGAGGAATCCCATTCCTTTGACCCATGGTCATAGAAATATATTTTTTGCATCTTCAGAATGAGTAAAATGAAAAGCAAACCATCCATTTTGGAGCATGCTAATCTTAGGTTTGATTTCAGAATAGGAAGCCACTGAGATTCCACCTAGCCCTTCATTTCCTTAACAGACATCCTACATAAGACCCACCTTCCCACCAACGCCTTGTTTTCAATATGTCAACCTCTTCCCAATATCCATTTCTCCATAGAACAATGCTCTAAACATGTTCAACATATTTTTTTACCTTATGACCGTGGGAATGTGCCCTTCATTCTACACTAACATTGAGATTTGTGCCCTCACTATCACCTAAAAATCGTTGAGTGATGAAGTCTCGATGTGCACCTGCTTTTTGATGTTTTGAGGTATCATTGATCTATTTAGGTCTAATGCCCCCTGTGGATCAGTCATTTTTTTGTCTACTTCTTCTGGCCTGCTAGAGAGGGACCCTGATGCATGTCACACTATGACCCAACAGCAATTGTAACTTTGATGAGTTTGTCTAAGTCAATGAACTCAACTAAGGTTAAACATTGAACCCCCATCTATGTAACAACCTCGAGTTAAAAATTCAAGTAATAAAGTTAATAAAGGAAAAATAAGGCCCAGGTCATGGGACGCATATTGCAAGCCAAATTCTGGAAAAAACATCCTAGTGTGAGTGTTCATTTGGTTTATTATGGCTAATGAAATTGGAAAACGAAATGAAAAAAGATTTGGAAAGGCATGAGGCAGTAATTGACATTTTATTTATGAAAATAAAATAAATTAGGAGAAAAGGAAGGTGAAAGGTAAGAGGTTCATGCGAGGAAGAAAATGAAGGAAAATAATGGAAATTGAAGAAAATAAAAGCATCATTGATAAAAAGACTTATGAGGATCATTTCATAACCTTTTTCTCAGTTCACTTTTTGAGCTCTCTCTCTATTATCTGTCTCTCATACTCCTGGACACTTAGAGTTTTCTTGGAGAGCTCTTGTAGGAGTGTGGCATACTTGGGATTTGGAGCAAGAAAGCAAAGGGAAGAAAATATCAAGCAAAAAAGCGTGGTATCAAGTGGCTAGAACAAGATTACTTGTAGGCATCAAGTTGCATGTATGATTTCCTTACTATTTTTGGCATGAATTGTGCATGCATATGTGTTTTTGGTTCTCTTGTTATCATTGACATGGATTTTGCCAGGTGTAATGGTGGTTTTCGTCCTTTCCTTGCCATTTTCGGATAGCCATGGTGTGATGGGGTTTCTCTTACTTGGTTGAGATGGTTTGCAATATGGTTTCGAAACTAAGTGGGGTGGTCTGAGGATGAGACACATGGCCTAGGAATCCATTGACTAGTGAAGGTGGGATTACAGTAAATCTTGATTTTGTATGCCCTCATTAAGCCTAGGAATCCTCGACCAGTGAATGGAGGGATATATGCTAAACACTACAGGGTGGATCCTTATTGGGCCTAAGATTCCTCGACCTGTGAATGGTAGGATATACAATAATTCCTAGAGGTGGAGACAAACAAAATCCTCACAGTTTAGGTGGAGAGCTCCTGAGGCATCCATGCTTGTATAGGCTTAGTTATCCTTGCACCAGTATATGGTGGGATTGAAATAAATCTTGGTAGTGTGTGTTTCTTGTTTGGGCTTAGGAATCCCTTGGCGGGAGTTCAGTATAACCTGGTTGTAAAGATTAGGGCTTGGGCCTAGGAATCCCTTTGTGGATTGTGGTAGATTCCTTGTTCATTTTTTTGCATTAATAGCCTTGTTTCAATGTTATTTATCATTTATGAAAGTTTCATGAAGTTCTGGGCAAAGGAATGACTCCTAGCCTAAAAAGGTGGCTCATATTCCAGGGTCGCTGGCAGAGAACTGCCTCAAAAAGGCCATAGTCGCATGGAGGCCTTGATGTGGTAGCGACTAGGGGGTCTAAGTCACATGGAAGGTTGGTAATGGGAGCGACTAGTGGTCTAATTCAACAAAACATCAAATTCTCTCAAGAGTTGGACACCTGGAGGGGTTGGTTGGCTCCTGAAGGTTCTGTAGCTGCTGAGGAAGGTCAGTTTGGTTTTGGTTTGTCAATTACACTTACTTAATTGTACCTGTGGAGTTGAGTCACATCATAGTAACTCTTCATCACATGTTTACCCTGATGGAATAGTCAACTTAGGTAAATGTGGGAGGAGGGTGTCCTAATGTCATCAGGAATGGTTGTGCCCACCTGTCTTGAACATCTGTTGACTGGTTTATTTAGTCCATCTAGATATAATTAGATTGGAAAATTTTAAATTCAAGGAGAATATTATTAATATGTTATTTTGGACCTGATCTAGGGGATCACATGCCAACCAACGAATTTCTCTAGATCCAAAACAAGTTCATGGATTTCTTCACCAACCCAAAATCCAATCAGCTTAAGTTTCAACATCAAGAAGGAATCATCAGCTTCATTGGGATGTTTTATTAGCTACCAGGGCACTTCCACTATCAAGAGGAGTGGTTGCGCATTAGGTTTTCTTGTGATCCCAATATGACACACACAATCATTTTATGGATTATTTCCCAATCAGGTGTATCTTACATCCATTATGAGCCAATTACAATACAATTTGGTTGTTGAATGCTGTGTTGCCAATCAATTAAAGATGCCCGCAACTAATGTGCTGCATCACGAGTGAATATTGGGATAATGTTTGTCAAAAGAATCTAATGTATCCCGACGTATATACTCCAAGTGTATTTTTGTCATTCCATGACCACCTTTCTTTAATTACTTGAGCTAATGTTTAATGGGCTTCAACAACCAACACCAACTCTCAGTTACAAAATTAATGTCAAAGAATTTGAAATTGGGGAGATAGCATGCCTCTGCCTGTTTCCGTGAAAACTAATGTCTTTTCAATCTGCTAGTCCCACTAAGATTGGTAGCTATCTTAGAAACAAACAATCAAAGCACTTTGTAATTTCTTCTGCTTGACTCCTTGCTTGATTTCTCTCTCCCTTGATAGAGCTTGCAACTCCTCTCCTACTTGCCCCGCTTAGAGAATACCTATATAGACAAAGTAACAAAACACCATGAAAGCATCTCGATCTATAATATCATAAAAAATGCAGAATCAGAAATACATTGATCATACAATTGTATTCACAAATGCACGATTGTATGGAGGAAAACTCAAAGAACTTTATTAATAATAGAAGAGAGGATTAAAACCCAGCTGTCTGGTCCAGCATCAAAGCCCTCTTCACCTCATGAAAAGCAAGATCACCCAACAATACAATGTTCTCTCTCAAAGACAAACCAACAACACTTCCTTACAAATTACAAAATTCCAGCCTCCAGATCTCTCAGATGAGGGACCCATTAATAGATGTCTGCAAGGGTGTGAGTTAGCTCTAGGTTTTTGATTAGTGTCATTCCACTGATAGTTCTTGGTTCCACTTGGAGATTTCATTGATCTCTTACTCATCCCTGGGTGAATTCAGAGAGGCAAGTGCCATAGGAGAAGTTTCTAGAAGATTCCATGAGCATCCACTTAGCAAACTGTCTCAGTCATTTGGCCATTCTCACTCATCACACCCTATAGAAGGCCTCTTCAGTATGAATCGCACTTGGCTAGTGTAAGAATGAGCATGCATTGCACCTTGATAGTGGAGCAGTCAGTAAGGCCCAGTTTTGGCTAGTTCTGAGCGGTTTTTCAGGTGGAACTTCAAGGAAATGATGTAATTAGTTGACCATGATCCTTTACGGTATGAAACAACACTTTTAGGGGTTAAAGATCCCTTGGTTTATCAACATATGTGATTGGGGTTGAAGTGCCCAAATATGTCTATAACAATTTCCCCCTAAAGCATGAGGTTGTAAATCTTTTAATGTTGGGTGAAATGCTTTATCATGAGGATCTGAGGAATTCGAATTGGAAGGTGACCTGTATAAGATACAATATAATACATCGTCATCATATTATTTTCATGATATAGCTGAGGTGGGCATTCCCATGCTCACCTTTATAAATTCATTTTCATACACATAGAACTGATAATCGTCTGCAGTTGCAGACTGGCGATTCTTCATATGAAGGGTCATCATCCCTGGCTTGGATGACCATCTATGCAGATTTTGTGTACATTTGACGTCTTTATATCCCTGAATATATCATATCTCGGATGGATGAAACTAGATCCGGGGTCTGCAAACTCGTTCAATCTTTGCCTAATGTACAAGTCGATCCATCTGAAAAAATGTCCTGAAGTCGAACATGGAAAGACATCGCCTGATTACCAACCAATGATGTGAGTTGTTAACATGAAAGAGAGGAATCACTGATAATGTTAATGATCCTCAAGGTACTACAGTACAATTCACATGGTGTGAACATATGATCCGATGCCAAACACCACGCAAAATATTTCGATCGAAGGTCATTAATGTAAACTTATCGCCAAAAGTGAGAAACTTGCCATTGAGGCATGCAAGCTTCAAATTATTGAAAGGGTTATTTCTAAATCAACTTCTTGGATAATGAGCTGATATCGACAGAACTAACCCGTCGTAGGAGGGCCTTGATGTATCCCACATCTACGACATGAAACGAAGAAAAAGATTTTTTTTGAAGGTGAAAATGATTTGATGATACAAGTTTCAGAAATGGCGGTCATGAAAAATGGAGGGTGAAGGTATTGCAGTGGATGAGGCATTATCTGGATGGTGAATTCTCCGAATGACTTCTCTTCAACATATTAGCGACACTGAGATGGATTGGTAGCATTAACCTCAAAATATGGATGGTATAGAGGACCAATGGTGATATGACCGACGAATGAAATAGCCCAACCCGACTCAATCATGGTGATGGAGTGAAAGTGTCATGTTCAAGAATGACCTGCTACCAATAAAATTCTTCAAGTTTTCTTCCCTTTTTCCCCAGTCATTGCTGACCAATAACTCTTTAGTTTTTTCAAGCTTGAGGAGGATAACATATGCTTGTTCTATAATTTTCCCTTCAGGCAAACCTGTCGCTATGTTTTAGCGAGCCTAGTGACAGTGAAACTCATTCTTATCTAGATGGACAAGTTTGTCACTATTGTTTTAACGAGTTTAATGACAAAGACAACTCGGTCCTTTTCATGTTTAGAGAATTTGAAAAAGGATGAAAATGAAACTCCAATAGTTATTTTTCGTATCATAATCCCTTGAGTCCGAAAAAGATTAAAATAATACAAAAGGGATGACTTTTCCGATCACTTTAGCGAGCCGAAAAAGAAAAGCGCTCGATCTTTTTGTGGGATAATCCCTCAGGTCCAAAAAGATTAAAATACAGGAGGGATGGCACTTACCCTTTCTTTAACGAGCCGAAAAGGCCAATATCTCGACAATCTTTTCATATTTAATGAGCCTAAAAAGAGTTTAAAAGAGACTCATTTTTTTAGGAACGAGTGGTGTTTTCGGGTAGCAACTAGTTCCAGGTAAGTTTGGAACTTCTCAAAACATGGCGGTGTGAAGAGGGTTGCTAACATAACCACTCGTCGCAGTTGATCCTCAAAAGGGTAAACAATCAAGTGGAAGCATATGATCGGCCAAAAGAATGGAGGTCATGGTAGAACACAACCAAGGCTCAAAAGACTGATAGCATGGCAATCATAGAGGTCGTTTACTAAAGGCGGGCTTATTTTTTAATGAGCTTGAACCTTGCATTAACATATGCTCATTAGTAGGTTTATTTTTTAACGAGCTTGAATCTTGTAGAAACATTGCTCATTACAGTAGTCAAAGATGTATCTCATTGGTAGGTTCATTTTTTTTAGTGAGCTTGAACTCGACGATAACATATGTTCATTGCCTTTTTATGTATGCTAGAAACGACCAAAACACAAAGCTAAAAAAAACTAAAAAGCTAAGGAACTACTGAGGTTAGGTAGGATGGTTTTGTCTTCCGTATAGAAAAAACCCTTCCTTTGGTCTGTCTGGTGTGCAGACATTTCCGGACCAAACGCCTAACCTAAGAAGTTAAAACTAAAAAGCTAAAAAATTTAAAAGGCTAAGAAAAGAAATTAGTTTCTTTTTCGCTTGCGTAAAGAGGTTTGCATGCCCCCAAGTATTGAGAAAAGGAGAGCCTCCATGTAACTATATGGAAATCACTGTGGTTAAGCAGGATTGTTTCGTCCGCAGTGCAGACAAAACATTTCCTTGGCTTCATTCGCAGTGCAGACAAAGGTGAATGGTGTGGGTCGGCACTTCCAATCACTTAACTTACAAGGAAATTCATATGGTAGGATGGTTTCATCCACAGAGTAGACAAAACACTTCCTTGGTTTTGTCCATAGAGTGGACAAAAGTGAATGGTGTGCGTCGGCACTTCCAATCACATAACCCACAAGGAAATGGTGTTTTAGACCAATCACATTACCTACAAGGAAATGGTGTTTCGGACCAATCACATAACCTACAAGGAAATGGTGTTTTAGACCAATCACATTAGCTACAAGGAAATGGTGTTTCCGACCAATCACATAACCTACAAGGAAATGGTGTTTCAGACCAATCACATAACCTACAAGGAAACCTATCTTTCTGCTGGGTTTGTCTGCCGAAGCAGACCAGGGTGCATGCCCTCTAAGCTTTGTTACATTCATTGGACTACTCGCCGCAATCAGGTGGATGGAATGAAGGTTGAAGAGACATTCTCAACGCAAAGAGACCATTTAGGGATGATGGTTGACTTAGCTCTGTGTTTGATCCGGGAAATGAAAGCTAGTCGATAAGCTGGAAAATTTTGCCTTCATGCGGAAAACACATTACTCGAAAGAGTGTGGAAACAATAACTTTCATGCTATATGTGTAGTCATGTCCAAGAAGTAGATTGTAATCTAATGGTCCTTGGACTACCATCACGTTCAAGTGAATGGTTTTCCTTTTCAAAGTTATTGGCAACTTCGGAAGGATCCCTAATGGTCCACTAGTTCCTTTGTTAAGGCCTGGCAAATTCTTTGTCACAGGCATAAGCGATGATGAACCAAGCGCTTTCCAAGCAGTTGAGGAAAGGATACTCACTGAAGCCCCTTCATCTATGATAGTGCCAGACACAATCATTTTGTAAACTTGTAATATGATCCGAAATGGTACATTAGATAGAAGGCGGGGATTTGCTAGTTGATTCCAATCGAAGGAAATGACTACACTTCTCAGAGGGGGTACCGGATAAACGGTTGAATGAACCCCTTGAACTGGGGAATTTTCCTCTTGTTGTAATTGAACGGGCGGATTGCCCCCAAGTTCATCAAACTCTGTATTAACAAAAATAATTTGAGAAATATTGTTCTCATTCTCTTTGGAAATTGTATCATCTGAAGGTGGACCTTCTGAAGGCAAGACTGGGTCGACTACCATTTCGACCTGCTGACTTTGGTCCGGTATGGACTCAGAAGGTTCACTCTCAAAGATAGGCATTTCAACCAATGATTGAGTTATGTCAGTCAGATTTTCAACTAGTAAAGGACTTGGTGAGAGTTTCTTGTAGGTAGGTGGAAGTCGCTGCGGCGAAGCAAGGTGGTTATCCAAGACTCTTTTGGCTTCGTCCAAAAAAATACAATGGTGAAGGGCATGATTACCTTCACATAACCTACATGGAAATATGACCTTTCCTTTCTATCCATTGGCTTCATTATTACTAGTTGATGGTGTACTGTCAACATGATTACCAAAGGTTGATGACACCTAACGGTGCAGACGGGGAGACTATTCTCTCAAGATCCGAGGGATGCATGAACATTCTTGATGAAGGTGGTCTCCCTTGTAAATTATGCATGGAGATATATGTTTGGAAAGTTCGGTGTGCGGATTTTCACCAGATGCTGCATGGTTGCCCCCTTTCTTAACTAACTTCTTCTTTTTCTCCTTCCCTTTCTTCTTCTTCTTGATCACCTGGTTACTAGCATTGCTACTTTCACCAAGAAAAGAGGAAGAAGGGGAGGGAGAAACAAACGAAGTAGAAGGCAAAGGGTCAACTTTAGTATCAACTGGTTGCTGATTCGATTGCTGAGGAATCACGATATTTTGAATGACAGAGGTTGATAATAGCCTTACTAGCAAACCAATTATGATTCCTGGAAGGGACGATGTGGCCATATACGGAGCACCAATATTTCCCCAAGAAGAAAATGGACTAGGATTCCCCTCAAGAGGGATTCCTTGATTGGTGGACTCCATTATCTCAACATAAGATCAACGAAGGAACAGGGATGTTATTCCAAATTAAATAAGTTTTAATGACGCTTTGGCACAAGTTCGCTTTTTCAATTTTTTAAGAGTCGAGAAAAAGCTAAAGATGACTCTAGTCCCCTTTGATTTTTAATGAGCCTGAAGTGACAAGTGCTCAGATGGACCTTTTCTTTTAAGGAGTCGAAAAGGAACGAAAGTGACTATTCTGGAAATCTAGACAGAGGGATTACCAAACCAATCGCAAAACTGTAATATACACCTTGGTGGTAAATTAAAGAGAAATTACCAAGGACTTATATATGGCAGTCAATCGTCCTAAATGTTGTGTTCAGTGCATTACGATCGATAGGGTGACAGACACGGCTTCTTATGGATAAAGGATATCAGCCTATTGTGGTCTCCCAGTATATACTCGACGGTAAAGGGAGCACAAGTCCATGCTAGGACTTATCGTATGAAAGAGGAGGAATCACTCAACCTTCGATGAAAATGATAGTTACTAGATTTTATGACGTCGGAACACGTCTCTAGCCTAGACTTCTACATGTGTTGCGTTAGGTTCCAAAGCATTTTTAAGTTCATTGAGATTTATTTTAGAGTTGATCTTGTTTAGAAGTTTGGATTTCAAGGTTCACTACATGATGTAGATGTAAAATTCCTAAATATTCAATCTAAAATGATAAACAGATGTTTATTTTTTAGCGATGAAAATCCTAGCTACTGAGGAAAGAAGATTGCGATTCTTTCAACAGAGAGCAAAGAGCACACACTAAATGCACTTTTCCTAAATCACTTTCACACACAGTCTAAATGCAAATGCAAATGCAAATGCATGTATTTGTTTTTTTTTTTTCGTTTCCTTAATGTGAGAATGCAAAAAAGGAAAACCAAGTATAGATCTGAAGTATTTTCTTCAAAGTGACATTTCAACGATTTTTTTTCAAAATGAAAGGAAGACTAAACAACACTTTTTGATTTCGAATAGAAAACTGCCCTTGACACTTCAAATATTAACAATTCAAATCAAATACAATGACAAAAGTACAATCGACTATCTAGAGGAGGAATACTTTACGACACTCTTCTTTTTCACTCAAAATGACAATTACGACACTTTTTGCATCAAAAATAACAGTTCGATTAAGCTACTTTTGACGAAGGATCGTAAATGATGGACAAATACATAAAAACATTTAATAATCCTAATTAATGGAGGTGAACAATGTAAAGGAAGGAGGATTCAACAATTAGATATTGATCATAAGCAGCAAAACAACTTAATAGAGCTGAAAACAAGGAGAAAAAAACCCAAATTTCAAAAAGAGAAATAGTATTACTCAGTGATTGGACCTGTGCTTCATAGAAACAGGGATGCATCTCACCTGCTACACACAGGAGGTGCGATGCATACTAGTTTCCAGTTACAGACGGTGCGATGGGCGAGGGAGGGAAACTGAGGTGGGTTTTTGTTCAAATTTGCAGCTGAGTTCAGTGATTTAGGCTGAGCTACTATGAACAGTAAAGAACAAAGTATAGGGGTATGATCTTAGGAGGTTATTGACCTACCACAAGGGCATTTAGAATGCTTGTAGGTCAGATGTTCAGTTCATAAACCAACCTGGATATTGACTGAAGCAATATTTATCTACTTTGCAATTGCATAGCAAGAGCAGTTCGAAGGCTATCTGGCTAACTTCAGACTTTGCCTGTAGTTTATAAAGTAAGCAACAATAAGAAACAAACAAAATATTCGATCCCCAGCGGAGTCGCCATTTTATTTCCGGGAAAACTAGTGCCTTTTCAATCTGCTAGTCCCACTAAGATTGGTAGTTATCTTAGAAACAAACAATCAAAGCACTTTGCGATTTCCTTTATGTATGATAGATAAGAGAGAAGCAAAGGGACCAACCTGGATCTTTCACTTGACTCCTTGCTTGATTTATCTCTCCCTTGATAGAGCTTGCAACTCCTCTCCTACTTGCCCTGCTTAGAGAATACATGTAGAGACAAAGTAACAAAACACCATCAAAGCATCTCGATCTATAATATCATAAACAATGCAGAATCATAAATACATTGATCATACAATTGCATTCACAAATAACAAGATTCACAAATACATGATTGTATGGAGGAAAACTCAATGAAATTTATTAATAATAGAAGAGAGGATTACAACCCAACTGTCTAATCCAGCATCATCCTCCCAGCATCAAAGCCCTCTCACCTCATGAAAAGCAAGATCACCCAACAATACAATGTTCTCTCTCAAAGACAAACCAATAACACTTCCTTACAAATTATAAAATTCTAGCCTCCAGATCTCCCAGATGAGGGATCCATTTATAGATGTCTCAAAGGATGTGAGTTAGCTCTGGGTTTTTGATTAGTGTCGTTCCACTGATAGCTCTTGGTTCCACTTGGAGATTTCATTGATCTCTTACTCATCCCTGAGCAAATTCAGAGAGGCAAGTTTCATAGGAGAAGTTTCTAGAAGATTCCATGAGCATCCACTTAGCAAATTGTCTCAACCATTTGTCCATTCTCACTCATCGCACCCTACAGAAGGCCTCTTCAGTATGCATTGCACCTGGCTAGTGTAAGAGCCAGTATGCATCGCACCTTGATAGTGGAGCAGTCAGTATGGTCCAGTTGTGTCCAGTTTTGAGTGGTTTTTCAGGTAGAACTTATGGGAAATGATGTAATCAGTTGACCATGATCCTTCTGGGTATAAAAAAACTTTTAGGGGTTAAAGAGCCTTTGGTTTATCGACATATGTGATTGTGGTTGAAGTGCCCAAATACGTCTATAACATTGCCCTGTCAGGGAATGTTCAAAAACCAACAACCATGGGTTGGGGTCTAATACAGTGGTTGTGTGCCTACACTATATTGGAAGAGGAACTTCCATGTGCCCACTTTTCCTTGTCAAACCTCAGTCAATCTAATGAAAATTCTTAATATCCTTCCAATAATATGTCCGCACAACAATGGCATATTCAACACCATCATAGATTTATCCAGAGCCAACAACAATAAGAATTCCATCCAAAACATTATTTACTAATCTCTACATGATTAGCAGACAGTTATCCCCCCCCCCAAGTGAAAAACATTTTGGTTGTGTTACAACTTAATTATAAAATGTTTCTCACCTCATGTTGAGGCTCTGCGACTTCTCCTATTTGTTACTATTAGTGCATCCTTACTTAGGGTAAAGAGGAAGAGAAAAGCTACTAAAATAAATCCCAACAATTGAAGGAATTATGATATGGAAAAGATAGACATCTAGCGATCATCATGGATGCAAGCGTTCCCCTCCACCCAACTCTGAGCAATGCCAAAGCCTAATATCTGTAGCTACCATTCACCTTGAGATAACCTTATAGTAGGATGCTTGACATTTATCTGCTTCCATGATGTAATCTACAATGGCCACAATAAAAGTATTGATAATAACCAATTTCCAAATTTCTATGTTCTTTATGATAATATATTTTGATTATAAAACGTATTTTGTGATTCATTAACCTTTATTTCGAAAGTTATATGAAAGATGGAATAGAAAATTTAACATAAATTTTTTTGAAATATTTTATTAAAAGGAAGAATAACAAGTATAATATGAAATATTGCTACTTAGTACTTGCCTCTTATGAAAAAAGTAGAGAACCCTTTTAGGGTGAATGTGATCATATAACTTAGTTATATTAAGTGCATGATTTAAGTACCACAACCTTCATGGAGGGGGATTCAAATTGCTAATAATCTATTGGTACATGATATCATAGTTTTATCTAAAAGGAGTCAACAACAATTAAATAATTTAACTATAAAAAACTATTATGATTAATAAAATATATAATGGGAAAAATGTGAAAAAACATTGTTATTAGAAAGAATATAACACTTAGTTAATAAATATTTATTGCTAAAAATAAATATGATAAAAAAAAAAAGAAAAAAAAAAAATTATGAAAAAGTCATATATTTGAATTTTTTTGGATAATTAATTCGAGTACAATTTTTTTTTTAACAATTTTTAATTAATGAAACTAAATGTAAAACAAAAAAATGAATCTTTACCTCCCAAATATATTAGGTGTCCTTATAATATTTACTATACTAAAGATTAATATTGGAACCTTAATCATAGTTAATGAACAATCATGTTTAACGTATTCGTACTTTAATTATAGTCCAAGGAAAATCACTAATGTGTCAACAATGACTACTTAAATTTTTGTTATAGATAAATATAATACAATAATTAAAGGACTAGATTATCGTGTAGTCTAACGAGTCGGAGGAATTGTTTAGAAAGTTATGGAAATTCTGGTCATATTTAAAGAAAATCTAGCAAGGATTTCTGTAAATCCAAATTATAGTTGTTATAATTCAAAGTTTTAGGTGACCTAGATGTTTTTGATGGCGTTGAATCCATTTCCACCATCAAAAACACGATTCAAATGTTGCCTCTACAAGATTTGTTGAAAGTTTTTTGCCCAAATTCAGGCCACTTTTAACCGTCCGGGTAATTTTTCCACCTCATTAAACAACTCCCTAAATTATGATACGATAACGTTGACGGGTGTGTTTGATTGGAAGGGGATATATCTCTGAGTCCGTATCAAAAGCGTCTATGTGGGTGGAAGATTTTAAGTGCCATGCGTCAAAAAGAAAAAAGACCATGAGAGAAAATGTGGACTCACGGATTGCAGGTTTTAAGTGACTTATATAAAGAAAGTCCATCGTGTCTTTACCTCTTTCTAGAAAGAAAGTGATGGAGTGCATTTTTTTTTTTGTTGTCAAAATCAACAATATGTCAGTGCCTACGAGGCACCCACTCTGAGAATTGTGTAATTAACCCTAACGTTGATTTTATTCCTTATTCATCGTGCCCACTCTGGGAAGTGTGGAATTAACCATGATGTAGATTTTGTTTTCAAATATTTAGAGTTGTATTTAGAAATATGTCAAGTTGTTATTTGTATTTTGTATATTAAAAATATTAGATTGTTTTCAAATATTTAGAGTTGTATTTAGAAATATGTCAAGTTGTTATTTGTATTTTGTATATTAAAAATATTAGATTTTAGGTTTTTGTGATTCATAACACTGATGTTATTAATCTGAAAGACATGTTTAATATATTTCAAATATGTATTAGTGAAATTGAAGAACATTCAAATTATTGTTTTATATTATAAAGTAGTGCAAAGTAAATGTGCTAAAAATATTTTTATTTTTAGCTATAAATAAACTATTTTGATTTTCATGTGAAACAATATAATTTTATATCAATATATCAATTTTAGAAAAGAATTACATATAACAAAAATTATATTTTCATTTTTGAAAGTGAAGAAAATGTATAATAAAAATAAACAAAAAAAAAGGAAACATAATGTTAATCATAATAAAATATTTCAATGCTCAAATTAAAAATTAATTGAAATAGAAAGAATTGAATTAATTTATGAAGATGTGCAATTCATTTATTCTTTAATATAAAAATAAAATATAAATTCTGCTAATTTATTTATTCTTTAATATAAAAATAAAATATAAAATGTGCATCAGTAGGCTATCTTTTTAAATTATTATTTAGAAATATTTTTTGCAACTAAGGAAGTAGTTGTACGAAGGTGGTCATGCGAAGCTAGCTGTTGATGCGGTTGCAGGACACTATTATTTTAATGTTTTGTTTAATGATGCGAGAATTGATGCGGTTGCACGTTGTTTGCATAGGGATCAGGGGGTTGGGCTAGACAAATGTCAAATTAATATTATTATGTTTGCTTGTGCAGAGTACAGAGTATATGCACGAGAGTTGAGGTCCTTTGAGTAGTGAGAACCAGGGTCGATGTGCGGAACGTTTACTGTGCGGAGGGCAAAGGATGTGCGAGAGAATATAGGTCTTTTTTCATAGAGAGAATAGAGGTATTTTGAAGAATAAGTGTTGTGCAATAAAACAAATGTACATGAGGTTTTGTCTTTTGAATTATTATTTAAGAACATTTTTCGGAAATACAAAAGTACTGGTATGAAAGTGGTTGTGTCAAGCTAGTTGTTCGGAGGTATCGTGTGTGGAGTTTCGAATGTCAATTAAAGGAATTATTGAGTGCAGAAGTAGTTGTGCGGACGAAGGTTTGGGGAGGTTGTTGTGCATGTGTTGACGTTAAGAAAATGTTTTGTGCAAAGTTTCCTAAGATAATAAATATATAAATATTATTTTTAATTCTTATTTAGGGACGCATTCCAAAACGTATAATCATTAATTAATATCAACTTCGAATGTCAACGATTGAGGCTGTTATTGAATGTGAAAGTAGTTCTGCATACGAATTTGTGCGAAGATGGATGTGCGTGTGCACATGTTATGTAGAGAACAAACGCATGTGCATAATCTTTGTGGAATGAGGGAAGTGCAAAGGGATCTTTTAATTGTAATGTGTTTTGATATTAGTTTTATTATTAATAGATATTTTGGGCTGCATAAGTGAATACAATAACAACTTGAAAGTTTTTTGTATGTAATGTACTGTGTTATTCTTAGGTAGCGTGTGTAGCGAACAAATTCTTCCTATCCACAATATCTAGATCCCACATTTATTAATATCAATTTCAAATGTCAATGAATGACGAAAGGTTGTTGTTGAGTCTAGAGGTGGTTGCACATAAGGGAATTTCTTTGTAGTTTCACACATGTGCATTTGTGTAATGTCGAAAGCGTACAAAATTAGGTGCTGAATTGAATGATAAAATGACTTGTATTTGTCTATAGTTATATTTTCTCTTAATCAAAGGGTGGACATCAAGATGATGAAAAATATGAATGGAGGTTCTATCTTTGTACCATGATTCAGATGCAAAATAGTCGCAAGTGGTGATTTCTAAGGAAACGAGTCTACAAATATTTGAAATAGCTAGTATAGTTAGAGGAAAAATGTTATTTGTAGTGATCGAGAAAACAGTGGGGCATGTAGCATTTTCTCTTTGAAAATTGCGTTCAAGAGCTCAGAGTATTGTCTGAGCTTTTGTTGTCTTACCTAAACTATTATTTGCGAAGCTATGCTTGAACAATAATAGTAGTGTAGAGATACAAAAGTTGTACAATACTGCAAGATTATAAATCGATTTACCTTTGTCAGTTTTTTGTTTACATTTGGAAACACTGCAAGTTTTTGGTTCACTAAGATTTTCTCTACATTACTCTGCAATCTATGGTTTACTGTAGAATATTCTGCAAGTTTTTATGTATAATACTTTGAAAAATGAACGTATCAAATTATTCATAAAGCAGATTTTGTTCGGTTTTATAGGCTAGTGGGAAGCGACTGTCAAGTAGATTTGTCATAGAAGGTAACTTTACTATTTTTGTGGCTATTATTGATAGTTTTACGAGTTCGGTTTTATAGAGTAGTGAGGAGCATTTGTTAATTTTATTTTTCATAGAAGGTAACTTTATTATTTTGTGGCTATTATTGATAGTTTTATGAGTTTTAAGTTTCAATAATTAAATTATTTTCGCATTGGAAAAAATCAAAGAGTTGAAAATTATATGCATATTTTTGGAATAATGTTTTCCCTGCATCATAAGTGCATGTCAAATTTTGCAAGAAATACCTCCGTCAAGTTATTCGTAAACCAAATTTGGTTTTTTTTTAATAAAGTAGTGGGACCAGCTATCAATTTGTTTGTCGCAGAGTAGCTGAATACATGTTGGCATAATATATATTTGTGAATGTCATTGTGCACTTTACTATTTATAGCTATCATTGATGCCATTCTCTATGAAGACTACAATTCTATCTAGATAACAAATTTATGTTTGGAATTAATGTATTAGGATTAAATTGTTGAACGAGGTATGTGCGGGTTATTGTTATTGTGGGTGTTTCAATATATATATGGTGGATATGGATTCAACACCATGAAGAATCTCCGGGGCACCAAAAATTTTGAAGCTTGACAACTTTTTTGAGGAAAATTTTTGGCATTGTTAAATTATGACACTGTTGATAGATCATGAAAATAAAGGGAATTCGAGCACATTTCTGGTAATATATGGCGGTTTTTTTTTGTAATTTGAGGTTACAACTGTCAATTTTCATGATATCGGGTATCAATTGGGAGTAAAGAGAAGAAAAAAATAATGAAAAAAAGGAGAAGAAAAATTGGTTTGCAACGATTCTTTGCAGTGTCAACGAATTTTCCAATGTTGTTTATGAACACTTGTGCTTTCGAGTGTTTAATAAATGAACAAAAAAAACTAATGATTTTTGGTTGTGGACGAACCTACCGGTTTGATAGACAATGTCTATTATTGCATATTGTCAATTTTCATTTCTTACGACACGTATATCAATGATCTTGAAGTGGGAGAAAAGTGTGAAATAAATGCATAAGATGCTCTTGGAATTTCGAAATTTTTTCCTACTACTGTCCATAAAACTTGTCTTTGCTATCTTTAATTATTATTTATTTATAGCCTTGTTTGTAACAATTTTTCATATGAGTAATAGTAATAGTGAGTGTTTGTGAAGAAAATAGAGAATCATAAAGTTAAACGAGATTTGAATGCGTTACTCATTGGAAAAGTTTTTTTTCCCCTGCAAACTAAAAATGGGTACCGGGCAAGGAAAATAGGTTATTTGCAATGATATGGTTAACTCACTTGATGAGATCGATCAACAGGTGATAATATTTGGAGTATCGGATTAGCGAATGCTGGGTGTATTTGGAGGTCTTTGATTTAAGAGAAATTGTTGATTTGATTGCAGATAATTTGGATTTTAGAAAGAGGACAATTAAGATGGGAGCGATAAAGATTTCCCTTAATCCGAATGTATTCATATTTTTATTCAAGTTTCTAGAACTGAAAAAACATTTAGAATTGTACATTGCGGATAGTTTCCTAGAGGCAGAAGGGTGTGGGGTTGACATTGTTCAGGAGTTCATTAGCGCAAGTTGTAAGGTTCCTTCTGATATTTTTCTTGTAGATGTTCCTTATTTAGGAAAACATTTGGTTATTTTTGTTGGCTCTTTGCATGTGTAGTATGGTTAGAAAGTACATCACATGTCCCAAAATGAATTTTCTATGGCTTTATGAGACATACAAAAATAATTGTATGTTCGATTTGGCTTATGCCATTTCAAATGAATTAGTTGTTGAGTAACATAGATTACCCAAGAACAATGGGTTCTTTATGATATCATATCTGATAAAACTTCTCATATCAAGGCATGTGTTTGACGACTTTCCATGTAATCCTATATTCACTTTTCGTGAGGAACCAATGCAGTTCTGCTATCCTATATTGTGGAAGTATGAAGCTTCTTTAAATTTTTTCTTAATTCAAGATGTGTTTGTAAGGCAAGTATATTGCATGGTAACTAGACATGAGCCTTCTCAAATATCTACAAATGCTGAGGCTTTTTTACTTCACAAGGTGGAATATGGGGAAGAGAAAGTAATACGGTTATACAAATTTATGTTTTAGAAGATAGCCCATTGTTTTTGCCAATATTTGTTCTACATAGGTATTTTGTTGCTGAAGTCTATAGGAAATATTGTCTTTGGATTTCTATATTTGAACAGAATAAGAAGAGATAATTTATTTATTTTTTGTTTATTGCTGCAGAAGTGACTATGAAGAATACGACTCACGTTCTCATTTTTGTAAAGTCTCTGGATGCTTTCAACTTAAGTGAAGCTGAAGATATTAAAGGCTTTGATAGAGGAATAATTTTCACGAAACACCTTGAGTCTATGGGATATGGGAACTTGTTTCCGAGAATTGGAAAGTAGGGTGAGGAAAGTCACAGTGTATCAACAAAAGATCAAAAAAATCTTGTAGATGCTAAACAAATCGTTGAAAAAGAGATCATATTGATGGGAGAAAGATCTAAGTAAAGAAATGGTGGACATTTAAGTTGATAGCATTGTACTACTTGACTAGGTTATTACTTGGTCATAAGAAAATCAAAGAATAATGTAGGAAATTGTTGAAAAGGAAATTAGTTTTGATGACCATTTTGTCACATTGAAGAATGAAAATTATGATAGGGGAAGTCAAAGATTAAAGATTGAAAGGATACAACTTTATGACAAAAAGGTTGTTGATAAGAGAGAATTGAATGCTAATCTATCTTTGGTTCTAATTCCTGGGCTAATGAAACTACATCAAGTTGGTGGTGAAGTTCTTGTGAATTTTGTTGGTCATCAATAAACGAAAAATCAAAAGCTGAAGGAAAAAATAAAAGAGCTAGAAGGTGCTTTAAGTGCGGGTCCTTTGCTGAATAATCCACTAGCAATAAGGAGATCGTCATTGGAAATTTCTACTAATGGCGGAACTAATAGATTTGAGAAACCTGTCAATCTTCTGAGTGCAGTGAAATAGTTTATCACTAATATTGTATTCGGAAGATTGCACATTATTAAATATGCATGGAAAGTTTCTTTTGGTCTACGACATTTAAAGTAGAGAACTAGGTCTTTTGTCAAATTGGTTAAAAGTGAGTTGTAGGGAAATAGGGAATTCGTGGACAATGACAAATTAACTTTTCCTCAAAAGCTTGATTCACTATCCAAACTAGAAAGAGATAAAATTCTAATCGGATGAGGTCGACCAAAGCTACATGGTTTGAGAAATGAGAACATTGGAAGACATTATGTCTAAGTGTGGAAACATAGAGAATAAAAGAGAATATGTGTATCTCAAGGTGGTAGTGATTATTCATGGTTTAAATGGTTCAAATATTACATATGAATATGGATTAATTGCAAAGGAGAGGTTGATGGTTGATTTGGAGAAGCTTAAACAATCACAGGAAATGAAGTTCGATGATATAAATAATTTTAGTGTGTGTTGGATACCTATACCAATAGGTTTCATATTTCATGATTGGCAAATTCAAATGCCAAATATGCTCTACTTTGCTAATACAAAGATCCCATATTTCCAAGACAAGGTAAGGTGTGTACATGCCTTCATGTTTACTAAATTTTGATGGATGGTCCAACAGTCTAATCTGGATCATGCCATGTTTCAATTTTCTATTGTAGAATAGAGAAAGAAGTCTGCCCAAACCGTTTAATCTTGGCAGACCAATAGTTAGGCAGAGAAAACTAACGTTCCCAACTGCTTAATCTGGGGCCTTGGAAGCAATAAGGGTAGTGCTAGATAGGAAATCAAAAGAAAACACCAATGGAAAAGAAAAGGCACATAAGGGTCTGCAAGTCCAAGTGCACCCTCCAAGAAGAAACAAAATATGCTAGGCAAGTAGATGGGGTTGCAGAAGTGGTGTTCCTTTCAAACTGAATCTTGCTGGTCAATACAAGGAAAGCAACACAATGGAGCATGTCTAACTTCCCTTTTTTCCTTATTTTACACTCATCACTAACATCCCTTCACCAGTTGTGTTTATGAAAGAAATTCAAGGTTTTTTGTTGGTTCTTGTATCCTTTAAGAGCCACATTTCTTGTGCAAAATTCTTTTCATTTTGATCTATTCCCTAAGCTAAGTTGTTTTCAAATAAACTTAGTGATATCACTCCTCATTTACCCTCTCCCTCCATATTAACCCTTAACTTCTATTATCTAATTCCCTATGTCACCCTTTCCCTACTATTATAACACCATGGTGTATAAACCCCAAGCATTCTATAAATATCCCCCCCTTGGCATTATAGCCATATGATTCACTACTAGGGAATTAAATTGACACCTGGTTAGTTTAAAAACCCAAGCCTTACCTCTTTGTCTCCCTCAGAATTCATTTACCTATTCAACCCTTCATTTTGCCTAAGAAACCTTGGAAAAACCCATTTGCACCCTTAGACCCGCTCAAAAGGCAAAATTGCGTGGAAAACCCACTTTTTCCGCCTTATCCTAAGTTTGGGATTTATGTGCAATTTTGTACAAAAATACACTGAAATAACCCAATATCTCGACTTATCCAAAGTTTTGAGCTACGCGCGATTTTACAAAGAAATTACATGAAAAACCCATTTTTCCTAAGTTTTTGTGATATGCGCGCCTTTATAAAAATACATTAGAAAACCATGCAATTCGCAAATATTTCTAAGGGTCCCGCCGGGCACAAATCCGGTGAAAAATAATTATTTATTACCCGCTGGGCGCCATATCGTCCGGACAATTCATCAACCCGTCGACCGTCCGATCGGGCGCTTTTCATCCAACGGTTAACGTGGATATCGGACCAGCCTCGACATCTGAAAGATAGCGTCCGATATCTGTCAGAGGCCGACGTCAGGCCTCGGCCACGCGTCGCCCCCACAGCATATCGGAACCCCCTCTAACAGATTCCCTTCCGTATCATAAGCGGTGGGATATGATACCGCCTGCGGTTTCTGGTTTCCACTAAACCGCCTGCCAGCGTCACTGCCAGCGTCATCGCCACGTCCGCGCCCCCATCCGCCATTGCTCCACCTGTCTGCCACCTCACCACCCCCGTGGACTACTCATAAGCCGCCACGTCACCTGATGACATCATGCTGACGTCATCCGACCCTGACCCACCCGATGACGTCATGCTGACGTCATCCGAAAAAGGCGCGACTGTCCCAAAAATCCATATTTTTGCCAATTTTCGCGTTTTTTGCACTTTTTGCAAAAAAAATTGTTGCGCCTTCTGCATTCATTTTACGTCCAAATTTGCACCAACCTGCTCAATTCGACTTGGAGACCATCGGCGCGCCCACCCACCTGCATTTGTGACCCGGACCGTCAAGTTTACTAGGTATTTATCCCTGCAAATCCTCTCTGCGCCTGGTTTTGTCTACAAATTGACTATATTCACTTAAAATCACTGAAAAACACATAATTCACCATCAAATCCCTTGCGCCCAGTTCCCATTCGAAGTTAGAAGCTCGAAATTCACCAGCTAAGCCTTGTTACCCAAGCTTTCTCATAACCTACATTCTGTTCGCGCAGTCGTGAACAGGGAAACCGAACCTACACCTAATTACTAAGAAAAAGTCTGTTAGTGATAAGCATTTGCCCTCTCAAGTGCTGTGTGCAGTATTTCAATTGCTGCCATTGACCCTTCTGCCCTCTGTTTCTCAATTCACCTCTTCTTCCAAGAAAAACTCTTTTTCTGTTACTCAGCCTAAGTAACATCAATTTACATACAAAACAGAGTTCTTAAGTAACCATGGAAACTCCAGTAGCACCTGTGGTCCTCAATATTTCCCCTTTGAATGCCCCTCAGAGAGAATTGGAGTGGCAAGCTTTAGCAGACTTGGATTACCAAATTGCAGAAGAATTCCTATCACAAAGCAAATTCCACCTCCACCTGCTAAATGAATTAAAGGCCAAACATGTAGCTGGAACAGACATATTGGGCATTTGGGATTCCTTCTTCCCAATATTCAAGCTTCCTCAGGTCAACCAATTCCCTGACCTAATTCACCTATGTGCTGAATGTTATGATCCCACTCAGAGAGCTGTGCTTGACCCTTCAGGCTCAGTTGTGTTCTACATCACCCTTGAGGCCATCAGAGAGATGCTGCAATTCAAGACTGAGAAGAAATTGGTTCCCCTATCTTTGTTTGATCTGATAAACCAAGGAGCTAAGATGTTGACAGATGCTCAAATCACAAAGCTGAACCAACTGTTTATTAACTCTGATACTGTGCAATACCCTCCTATTT
>APFE031393456.1:89643-104818 GCA_000404065.3 Pinus taeda | reverse complement strand
GAAGGAAACGATCATCCACATAGACCATTGACCCCTGCAGTTCATACAAACATAAGGGAAGTTGCAGAATGGTCACCAAAAAAAATGGTCCACATACCTGCAACAGTTCCATTTGAACATCAAGTACTAGAAGGGAAACACCAACAATGTTGCAGTCTGCCTTAGTTGACCATTGGTTATGGTGCTTACCATTGTGCTTGACTCTTGTGGGCATGAGAACGTGGGGTGGCCACATCTTTACAATAGTGATCCAAAATTCAAAACCACATACCAAACACTCCTGAAGGTAAGCATGTTCAACATTTTCATCTCTAGGATGCACTGTTATGCCATCTAGGACACATCTGTGTTCCTTCAAGGGAGCATGCCAAGAAAATTTGGGAGGTGCACTACAATTGGGTCGTTGGAAATTTCAGGGTAGAGAAAACAATGGCATTGTTGCATAAGTATTTTTACTGGCCGAAGCTTTGACATGATGTTGGGAAGTACACTAGATCCTGCACTTCCTGCACCATTTCCAAACCGACCATGAAGAAACAAGGCCTATATACTCCTTTGCCTAATCCTAGTTGACCTTGCAAATTCATCTCCATGGATTACTTGTCTGGCCTTCCTTCTACTAAGCATGGAAACAACTACGCTTTCGTGGTTGTCAACAAATTCTCTAAGATGACCATTCTTGTAGCTTGTAAGAAGAGTATCACAACAAAAGCGACTGCTAAGCTCTTGTTTGAGTGAGTATGGGTACATTTTGGGATCCCACAATCCATTATCTCAGATCAAGACAACAGGTTCCTAAGTACATTTTGATCAAGTATCTAGTCGATGTTGGACACCAAGCTCACTAAGTCCATAACTTTCCACCCCCAAACTAATGGCCAAACAGAGGTCATCAACAAGATGATAATACACTTTTTGCATATGTACAATTCGAAGCATCCACGCACATGGGATGAAAGCATCCCATATTTCCAACATAGCTACAATAGAGCTCTCCATAGCTCAACTGGCCACAACCCCTTTCAGGTGGGGTTAGGATTCTATCCACTATGTTCCATTGATGTGGCCATACCATTTGCAACTACTTAGGAAGATTCAACTCATGTCCAGTCTGATGTTGACAGGGCTAACAACTTCATTGAACGCATTCAACACATCCACCAATAGTTCCATGAAATATTGGATAGAGCCAATGATAAGTATAAGCAACGTCATGATCAACATCGGGTGGCACACAAGTTCCAGGTGGGCAACAAAGTTTGGTTGCATTTGAAGAAGGAGTGCCTCACCGGGTCCCACCACAAGCTTCGCCCACTCCGATATGGGCCTTACACAATCACTAAGGCTGTAGGGGACAATACTTTCGAGCTTAACATTCCACCATCTCTTTTCCTACACCCAATGTTCAATGTGGACCACTTTCAACCATACTTTCCACCATTAATGGACACATCATACATTTAATTAATGGAAAGACCTGTGAGCAATTTTGAAACCGACGTTTCAGACTAGCTAGGTGAGTCCATCATCAGGGTAATGAGATCTGCATTTTGAGAAGAGAGAGTCAAGAAAATGAGAACCTATTAATAGAAGGATGGATAGATAACCTTGGTTTGGATAGGTCGGCTTGATTTTCATCAATTTATTAATACATGGATTAAATAAATTTTAATTTTGTTTTAAATTTTAATTTAATTAAAAATTTAAACACTATATTAAAAAAAAAAACAACATAATTTTTTAACTTAGATTAATATTTGACCTAAATTAAAAATTAAAATTTAATATTTAAACTCAAATTTAAAATCAAAAATCCAATTTAATTAATTACTTCAATTATTAATTACATTAAATTATATTTAAATTTAGTTTAATTTAATTAATTTAAAAACCTGTATATTAATTTATTAATTAATTTTAAAATTTAGTTTAATAATAATTTTTTTTTTAAAAATTAATTTGCTTAAATTAATCTTGGCGCTAAATTGAAAATACAATTAGTGCCTAAAACTAAATTTAAGAATACAACCTCAAACTTAATTAATTAATTAAATTATTAATTAGAATTTTAGTTATTAATTTATTGGCATATATATATAGTTTATATATATATATATATATGTATGTTAATTTTAATTTATTTAATTTTTGAGCTGTAAATGCTGACTTAAGGGAGAATTTGAATAAATTAAAGTTACTTTATTTTGTTTAACAAGAGTTTCCAGGTATTACTTAGTTTAAGACCATCATCACTATTCATATTATTAGAAGATTTTTCAATTTCTATTGCCTCTTTAATTCTTCTTTTTAAATAGTGGTCTTCCTTGTGGATTAGTTTGGCTTGTTCCATGCATATATAGTGAGAGGAGGAAGAAGCATGCTCTGCAAGACTTGATTTATCAGACCTATTTCTAGTAATATCACTAATGTGCTCTTTTAATCTTACTCCAAAGGATCTCCCTGTTTCCCCTATATAAACTTTACCGCACGAACAGGGAATCGAATAAACGCCTTTGTGACTTTTTGGGTCAATTGCATCTTTTGCAGATTCAAGCATGTTTTTTATGGTGTTAGGGGGGGTGAAAGCTACCATAATGTTATGCTTAGCGAGAACTTTGTCAATTTTATTAGTGATTCCTTTGATATAGGGAAGGGATATTCTAGGGTTATCAAATGATTTCTTTTTGTTTTGTTTATTGGTTAAGGAATTTTTAATAATTTTGCTGATGGTGTGATGTTGATAGCCATTGTTTACAAAAACTTCATGGAGATGGATAAGTTCTTCCTCTAGATGTTCTGGGTCGGAGATTCTAGAGGCTCTCGTGGTTAGGGTCTTGATGACACCCATTTTTTACTTAGGATGATGGTGGGAATTTGCATGAAGATACTTGTCAGTGTGTGTTTGCTTCCTGAAGACCTGGTGGCTTAGCTCGCCATGTTTCTTGGTGAGGAGGACATCTAAGAAGGGGAGCTGGTTGTCTTGCTCTATTTCAATGGTGAATTTTATGTGTTGGGAGAGGCTATTTATATGGGATAAGAATTCCTTGAGCCTATCCAAGCCATGGCTCCATTTAGCAAAGATATCATCTACAAAAAGCTTCCACTCTTCAAGTGTAAAGGGGAAAGACCTTAGGGGCTTTTTCTCAAAGTGTTCCATGTAAAGATTGGCAATCAATGGGGATAATGGGGAACCCATTGCAACACCATGGGTTTGCTCATAAATTTTACCTTTAAAACTGAAGTATGAAGATTTAAGGCAAATGCTTATAAGTTCCACTGTTTCTAAGTCTGTAGTGTTCTTTAATACTTCTAAGGCTTCATCTACAGGAATCATGGTGTAGAGAGACACTACGTCAAAGCTAACCATTAGGTCATTGTCATTAAATTCTAGTTTTTTGATCCATTCTATGAAGGAAGAGGAATCTTTGATGTACGAGGGAGTGTTCCCAGCTAAAGGTCTGAGTTTGCTTGCTAGATATTTAGCTAACCAATAAGTGGGGGATCCTATAGTGTTCACTATAGGTCTTAATGGAAAAATCTGCAAAAGATGCAATTGACCCAAAAAGTCACAAAGGCGTTTATTCGATTCCTTGTTCGTGCGGTAAAGTTTATATAGGGGAAACAGGGAGATCCTTTGGAGTAAGATTAAAAGAGCACATTAGTGATATTACTAGAAATAGGTCTGATAAATCAGGTCTTGCAGAGCATGCTTGTTCCTCCTCTCACTATATATGCATGGAACAAACTAAATTAATCCACAAGGAAGACCACTATTTAAAAAGAAGAATTAAAGAGGCAATAGAAATTGAAAAATCTTCTAATAATATGAATAGGGATGATGGTCTTAAACTAAGTAATACCTGGAAACCCTTGTTAAACAAAATAAAATAACTTTAATTTATTCAAATTCTCCCTTAAGTCAACATTTACAGCTCAAAAATTAAATAAATTAAAATTAACACACACACACACACACACACACACACACACACACACATATATATATAATTGCATAAATTAATATCTAAATTCTATTATTACATTAATTAAATTAAATAATTGATTGTATTTTAATTTAGTTTAACTAATTTGATTTTCCAATTTAGGCCCAAATTTAATTTAAGTGAATTATTTTAAAAAAAAAATAGTTTTTAAATTTATTAATTAAACTAAATTTTAAAATTAATTAATATAGTTTTAAATTTATTAATTAAACTAAATTTAAAATTAATAATTAATTGATTTATTAAATTTAGTTTTAAATTAAATTTTATTTAATTTAGGTCAAATTAATCTTGGAGGTTTAAAATATGTTGTTTTTTTTTTATTAGATATAGTTTAAATCTCTATTAATTAAATTAAAAAAAAAAAATAATTAAAATTTATTTAATCCATGTATTAATAAATTGATGAAAATCAAGCCGACCTCTCCAAACCAAGGTTTTCTATCCATCCTTCTATTAATAGGTTCTCATTTTCTTGACTCTCTCTTCTCAAAATGCAGATCTCATTACCCTGATGATGGAATCACCTAGCTAGTCCGAAACGTCGGTTTCAAAATTGCTCACAGGTCTTTCCATTAATTAAATACTCTACCAGCCTGTATGGAATCTCTCTTCAACATCATACATTGCAGAACAACTCACACCAACAAAGTTAAATCAATATTGCATGGAATAGACCATAAATGATCGGATCATGGACATGCATATCAAGAAAACTCACCAGAAGAAGATCCAATTGTATCGTGTTGTCAAATCTGGCTAACTATTGCACCAAGGCAAGTGCGTACCATGGACCAAGTTCAACAAAAGTTTCCCCATCTCATGAAGGCACTCAATGTAATGGGGACCATTGCTTCCTAAGAGGGAGGAATGATCCATGTGGATATTGGCGGCCACCCGCCTATTCGACTTGGACCCCCATGGTTATTTCTTTTCAGTTTCCTTAATTGTAGCATAACTTACTAATTTTGGCATTTTTTCATGTCCTAAACTTTCAGAGCCATTTTGAGGGACTAAAAGACATTTTTAGAGAAAACAGAGAGAATGGAAATGTCCTATCCAAGTTTAATATTTTTTTTTGGCCTTATCTTTGAGATTTTCAAAATGAGGTATTATGATAGCCAAACAAAGATCGTATGCCAAGTTACGACCACAGGAAGTTGATGTACCAATTTATCCAAATCGGGACCACAATTTTGGCACTTCATCTCCTTGGGTTAGGTTTTTGGATGTTTAGGGCTTTCCATTGTTTCTCAATAATAAATAGGCCTTTGAGCCTAATTGGAACATAGTTCAGAGACACATAGCTGCCACATATCTTCTTAGAGATAAGCTACCATCACCCGAGCTAGTTTAGTTTATGTTTGTATGTAAGCATATTTGAGTCCTTTGATATTAATGAAATGATGTTTTATTTTTGCTGCATCTCTGTGTATAAGAGTATTTATGTATTTTTTTGCGTTCCTACATAAATATCGATCAGTGGTATCAGAGCGGTTTTCTCTTTCTCTATTTTTCTTTGCATGTCCCCAATGAGTCCAGGGTATAAGGGGTTAGGGCTTGATTTGGTTGGACCTTTACAAGATGAGCCTCACAAAACCCGACAACCTCCAATGGCAGAAGAAAAGAAAGACGAGGGGGCAGGAGATCCTTTCAAATTACTACTCAAGGAAGCCCTCAAGTGACATAGGAACGCGATAATGGATAAATTTTGCCAAACCCTACGAAGACTACCCACATGTGACGCATCTTCACCTAGCAACCACTTTGGAGGTGCCACTCCTTTTAAGGTACAAGTTAATTTTGATATTCCCATATTTGAGGGCCAGATAGATGTAGATGACATAGATAAACGGTTAGTTGAAAGGATATTTTTCAGTTCATGACTTTAATAGGGTAAGGATTATTTTTTCACTTCTCAAAGTCACCCCACATGTCAAGGACTGATGGGAAACCTACTGTGAACAAAAGGACTAGAGATAATCCTCACTATTTTCAGCGGCACCAACTTGGAATTCTTTCTAAGACGCCATCAAGGAACAATATTACCTTGTCGAGAGCTATGAAGATAAATACATAAAGTGGACCATTCTACGATAGGGAAGGGACCAAGATGTGTTGGGGTTTACCAATGTTTTCCATACCCTTCACACGAAGCTAGGTATCAAGGATTCTGAGTGGAATTTGGTACTCAAGAATCATGGTTGTCTACACAAGTACATCCAAGATGAGATGGAGTTCCTAGACATCTCCTCGCTCGACACGACGTACCAATATGCTGTCAAGGTTGAGGATAAGTTTAAATAGAAGAAGCGAGACTTTGGATCTGTGAATTCGAAGTAAGGAAAATGTGCCCCCAAACCACAGAGAAAAGGACAAAGCAAAGGCGGGGTGACCTAGGACAACCTACTGAAGCAACAAGAAAAGAACAACAACACGAAGACAAATAAGGACATGGGAAAATGGTGTGAGTTCCATAAGAGATCCACTCACAACACAAGTGAGTGCTGGGCCAAACAACCACTGGTGGTCGAGCTCAAGGCTTTAGAATCAGATGCATGTTCTGTCTCTAGGTCAGAACCTGACAAGGGGAATGAGAAAGGGAAGCAGATCATTGATGTAGAGCCTAGTGCCACCGCTAAGATCCAAAAGAATGAACTTGAAGATTTAGAGGAGGCGAACACTTCTTCCACTAACAAATGTAGGTGAAGGGTTCTCCGCTACAGTTCATTATTGATAGCAGGAGCCAAAAGAACCTCATTTCAGTAGAGGTCGTGAAGTGACTGGGGCTACCGACTACAACACATCCACAACCATACACCCTACGGTGGTTTCACCAAGGATGAGATCTCCACATTAGCCAACAGTGCTGCCTTCCCTACAACATCAAGCCCTTCATGGGTGAGGTACTCTGTGATGTTGCTACTCTTAAAGTTTGTGATGTATTATTAGGACAACCATACTTGTGGAAGCAACATGTTGTATATGATTCTAGACCTCGCTCTGTGATTATTACTTTGGGTGATAAGTTGTACAAGATATTGGAGGTAGCCCCACCTACCACCATCTCTTTGATCACTGCAAAGAAATGTAGTAAGATCATTTCCCAGACCTAGAAATTTGTTTTCCTTATGATTTTCCCTTGGGTAAAGAAGAAGGTTGTGGCCAAGGCTTACAGACAGGGCTACTTTGCACAGTAGCAAAAAATTGACAAGGTTGTGGAGGAGTACAGGGACATTTTTTCCTCACCTACAGGGATACCTCTACTGATATGAAATGATTATATGTTAAATTGAACTATAATTGATTAATTCCATCAGTGAACCGAATGTTAACTTAAAGTGCTTTAACCATGAGAACTCATCGAAAAGGAATGAATTTATGACATAATTGAAACATAAGTAAGATGCAAAAAAAGGTAATAAGTAGAAAAAAACAGTGATACCAGACATAAATATTTATTACAAAGTTCGTCACTGATGGACTACGTCTCTAGGTCTGCTTTCAAGATGGGCGCCCACTTTATTAGAATTGAATCTGGCAAGGTCAATTACACATAAATTTAACCAGACTGATTGTGCACGTAGGCCCTTATGGTCACTATCACAAGAAATCTCTATGAATTAGTTTTCCAATGCCTATCATGGTTCCCAATTCTAACTCCCGATGCTCCTGTTACACTGAACAAAACAACTTATGTCCTCAAGAATCTGCATACAAAAATATAAAACCACTCTTTTCACTCTTCAACAAGCCAAATTGTCTTTATAACCCTATAGATGCAATCGAACTCCTTATTCTAAGTTTAGGAATGCACAAGCTGATATTTAGGGTTAAATTAGTGTTTATGGTTAGTTTTAATGTCACATAGTGACATTCACCACTTAGAATTTAATTGATTTATCCAAACTTCAAATAAAACCCACTTTAGACTTTGGATAAGCGCAAACAGCCAACGGTTTGCTAACCGGGAGGAAAGAGGTGACAAATAAATGTGACAAGCCGTGACCTAACCACAAGATGACACCCAATGCCGATTCCTGGCGGTTCCAGTTAGCTGACTCGGATGGGCCATGTAAACACCACTTCTCCCTGGTGGTTTTGGAACGACGTGGTAACTGTGATGTTAGTTGACAGTGCGATGAATGTTCACATGTGACTATCATCCACTGAACTACGCTGACAGTAACCACTAACTGCTCCTGTCTACTCACATGGGCTTGTAACCCCTCGCGGTTCCAACGCGGCTATTTGCTGTGGTTAGGGACATGTGGGTTTGTTTTTGTAATGTTTTACAATGGGTTTGTAATGTTTTATGGCCCGAATGTTTTAGTACTAAGTTTACTGCATTTGATTTTTAATGCATGGTTTTAGGTTCTAGGTTAGGGTTTAGGTGTTGTAATGAATTCTTGTCCACCATAACGTTGTAGTTCTAGGTTTAAGTCATAGGTTTTTAGAATGATTTCTTAGGTCTTAGCTTTTTAGATCTTACATCATTTTTGATAAAAAAATCCTCTTACAACAAGTTGTCACAAAGTGACATTCAAACCCACATGATGATAACCATGGGCCAAAATGGACAAGAAAACCCTAGCATAATTGATCATAAACATGTGTCGACGACCAAACCCCGGCGGAACTGACGAAAAACACATGTCGACAACCAAGTAAAAAACCCTATCCTTTGAACACCATGAAAACCATTGACATCACCGGACAAACTAAACCATAAACACCACTGTCGAAGCTGAATACATTGGACATTGAATGCTGACGAAAAAAATGGCGAAATTGATAAAGTTCAAGATCTCATCGACCGTGATCATTTAAAGACCATTTCAACTCCACTCATGCTGGACTGAAAAGATCCTCCTAGATCAATCCTCTCCAGTTGAAAGCTTTTGGACCACAAAAGTTTGACTAGATAGATAGTAGGTGAGGGTAAAGCTCCCTCACTCTCCACCTTGCCTTGATGATGTACTAATACATACGATCAACCACCTGGAAATGATGACCCTAATGATGCCGATCATGGTGCATTTTGAATCTGTGAACTGTTTCATCCATCTACAACATGCTCAACTTGAGAATATGGTTAAACAACCTGTTATGAACATGGAAATTGAATTCTTTCCATGAAGTACCATGAATTAGTGATTCATAAACATCTTTGAAAATAATCTCTACATGATATTCTTCAATACTATTGACATGTATTAATAATCTATTTTGTGGAATAACAAAAACATTCAAATACATTCTTGACATCATACCATCTACTTGATTTGATATACTTTCCAGATTCCTGATTATTAAGTGAACTTACTGCAATAAACCCATCAAACTGTATTGTGAAAACTGCTAGAACTTAGTTTGACTTTGAAACTATTGAAGTAGCTGTTGATTTGTTTGAATAACTGTTTCCTCATCTATTACAATATGTTTATGTTGATTAACACTTTCCTTTAATGCATAATTTTCCATTTTATGTACTAGATACTTTTACACTGCTTTAGAAAAGGCTTTGACATGAAAACAAATAGGCTTCCTCTCCACTTGAAAAGAGGCTTCAAAACTATTTGAAACATGTAATGGTGACACAATACAAGAGAAATATAAATATGACTTTCCCCAATACTGACTTGCACCCCTGTAACTTATAACTCCCAAACTTGGATTGAAACGATTTATTCTGACATTAGGAAGAGGAGATTTGGACATCAATTGTAACTCATGTTGTATTCCCTGCTCATGAGTAAGATGTTTGGATTCTTTAAGTTGAGACTTACTATCTAAACAAGTATCCATTAGATCCTTATGTTGTTCTTTTACATACATGAGTAACAAATCTATTATTTGAACTTATTAATTGCTTCATCTGATTAACAACAACTAAATTCAAGTGAGTTTTACTTTTATGTGCCCTGACAATAAATTCAACCCCATCTTCCTTAAGGTGATATTTATTATCTCTTCTATAAAACACTACATCACGATCATAAATATAAAGACTTCCTAAGACAACTCCACATATCAATGTAATTAGTTGTAATGGAAAATTTTAAACGACACTACTTTGTGACATTTATCTGAGTTGATTTATTCAGCCAACCCAATGGGTATGGTCTTGGATGTTTTCGTGTCTCCAAACCCAAGTTCTTAACTAAATATTTAGATATTAAATTTGCCTGTGATCCACTGTCAAACATTGTATCTAGTTTTGTTTTCTTTGAAGTTATCCTTATGTTAAATAGTTCAACTCTTTTATCCTCATTTGAAGGATTTATGTTTGATGAAGATGTAGTAGTAAAAATATTTGAACCAATGTCAGAAATTTTACCTGTCGAAACTATGGCAGTTATCCTCTTTTCATCACCTAAATAGGGGCCTAGATCTTGTTGGATTGCTACATTTTCTTTCTTTTCATTCTTCTCCTTAAGGAACTTCTTTGGCTTAAGTTCTGGATGAAGTTTCAGACACCTAGTTTCATCATGGCCGATTCTCTAGCAATGAGAAAAAGTAGGTATTTCCTTCTGAGCTATCGCTGATTTCTTTCTCTTCGAATTGTTCTTCCTCTTGCTGTCATTGGAATCCTTGATTTCCAAATCTTTGGATGATTGCGGTGAAAACTTGAATGGTCTACCACCTAATTCAATATGTATGGCTTGAAAACACACTTCATCAAAGTCATCAGGATTAAACATCAATAATGTATGTTGAAAATATGAATGTAAACTGCCGATGTACTTTAATAAAGTCTCACGTGTATCAAATGAAATACCAAGTGCCAATTCTTTCTTTCTGAACTCCTGAGTAAACTCCTAAACACTCTGCCCTTTACCTTGCCTCAAGTGTTGTCAATCAATAACAACCTGCTGCCTGTATCCTAAAGGATATAATTGTTTCCTAAGAGATTTTAAAAGCTTAGTCCATGAGGAGATGACTTTACCTTTATGCTTTACATCTATATGAGTTTTACTTTCCCACCAGATTAAAGTTGTTCCCCCCATTCTAAGTGTATCTAACTAAATTTTCGTTTTATCGTAACAAATGTTCTGAATACGACAATACACTTCTAACTACTTAATCTAGTTCTCTAACGTTTTAGGATTCATTTCGCCATCATAAATAGGTAACTCAAATTTTACATCAAGTTTCAAAAGAGATGTTTTCTTAGGTTTCTTTTCTGTTTCAGATTCTTCACTAGAAGAAGAAGAAGAAGATGATGATGGAGATGATGGAAGTGAAGGAGGTTTATCAGCCTTGCATTTACCTTTGTCCTTCTTCGATGTATTTAAAGAAGAAGATGAATATCTTGCCTAATTATCTTCGTAAAGTTCTCCCAACATCTGTTGCATACTCAAGAATGCTTGTTGAAACTGTTCCTCGCTCATCTTAGTTTCAGGAGTTTCACCTGTATCAAATCCTGTCATGGTCGACTTATGAGCGACTCTTCACTTTCCAATCTCTAGATCAATATGCTTGAGGATTCCTTCTCCACGTTGCAACTTTGACCCGGTTAACATTCACTGGAAAAATTATACAAATGCAACCTGCTCTGATACCGAATTATACGATCTGAAATGATCATATGTTAAATTGAAGTAGAATTGATTAATGCCATCAGTGAATTGAATGTTAACTTAAAGTGCTTTAACCGTGAGAATTGATCGAAAAGGAGTGAATTGATGACAAAATTGAAACATAAGTAAGATGTAAACAAAATTAATAAGTAGAAAAAAACAATGATACCAAACATAAATATTGATTACAAAGTTTGTCCCTGATGGACTATGTCTTCGGGTCCGCTTTCAAGATGGGCATCCGCTTTATTAGGATTGAATCCATGAAGGTCGATTACACAACAATTTAACTAGACTTATTGTGCATGCAGGAACTTATGGTCACTGTCACAAGAAATATCTCTGAATTAGCTTTCCAACACCTTTCATAGTTCCCAGTTACGAGTCCCGATGCTCCTGTTACATTGAAAACAAAACAACCTATGTCCTCCAGAATCTGCATACAAAACTCTAAAACTGCTCTTTTCACTCTTCAACGAGCCAAACTGTCTTTATAACCCTCCAGATGCATTCAAACTCCTTATTCTGAGTTTAGGAATGAAAAATCTAATCTTTAGGGTTAAATTAGGGTTTATGGTTAAGTTTTAATGTCACATAGTGACATTCACCACTTAGGATTTAATTGATTTATCTAAACTTCAAATAAAACCCACTTTAGACTTTGGATAAATGAAAATGGAAAATGGTTTGCTAACTGGGAAGAAAGAGGTGACAACTACATGTGACAAGAGGCGGCCTAACTGCAGGCTGACACCTAACCCTGATTCCTGACGATTCCGGTTAGTTGACTAGGACGTGCCATGTGAACAACGCTTCTCCCTGGTGGTTTCGGAAACAACACAATAACTGTGATTTTAGTTGATGGTGCGGTGAATGTTCACATGCGATTGTCATCCACTGAACTCCACTGACAGTAACCACTAACTGCTCCTGTCTGCTCACATGGGCCTGTAACCCCTCACGGTTCCGGCGCGACTATTTGCTGTGATTAGGGACCTATGGGTTTTTTCTAACGTTTTACAATGCGTTTGTAATGTTTTATGGCCCAAATTTTTTAGTGTTAGGCTTAATGCATTTGATTTTTAGTGCGTGGGTTTAGGTTCTAGGTTATGGTTTAGGTGTTGTAATGAATGCTTGTCCACCATAGCGTTGTAGTGCTAGGTTTAAGTCATAGGTTTTTAGAATGGTGTCTTAGGTCCTAGTTTTTTAGATCTTACATCATTTCTGATAAAAAAACACTCTTACAAAAAATTGTCACAAAGTGACATTCAAACCCCCATGATGATAACCATGAACCAAAATTGACAAGAAAACCCTAGTGGAACTGACGACGAACATGTGTCGACAACCAAACCTCGATGGAACTGACGACAAACCCATGTTGATAACCAGTTACAAAACCCTATCCTTCGAACACCATGAAAATCATTGACATTGCCAGACAACCTGATCCATAAACATCATTGTCGAAGCTGAAGACACCGAACACTGAATGTTGATGATAAAACTAGTGAAATTGATAAAGTTCAAGATCTCATCGACCTTGATCATTTAAAGACCATTTCGACTTCACTCATGCTGGAATGACAAGATCCTCCTAGATCATCTACATTGTCATGTCAAGCACTCCATCGATCTGTTCCTATGCGCACCACTACCCGATGGACCGATCTATCAACGCTTTGGTTCTAGAGAACAATGAGATCAAGAGGCAGATTCATGAGATGTTGTAGAAAGGGCACATCATGCCAAGCTCATCACCCTGTGGGAGCCCAATTGTGTTGATACAGAAGGAGGATGAGACCTGGAAACTTTGTATTGACTACCAGACACTGCTCAAGATCATTGTCTAGAATAGGTACCTAATCCCACGGATTGATGACCTTTTGGACTAGCGCGAGGGGGCCAAATATTTGAGAAAGATTGACTTGAAGTTTGGTTATCACTAGGTGCCTATTAAACCCTTCGATATGTGGAAGACTGCCTTCAACTCTCACGAGGGCCTTTTCGAATGGTTGGTCATGCCTTTTAGGTTGATGAATGCCCTTGCAACCTTCATGAGATTGATGGATGACATCTTGCGACCCTTTAACATAGTTACTGATCAAATGAGAACTATTACCCCGAAATGGGTATTCTAGCCCAAATACTCGAAAAATTAGGAAAAAATAGGCTGAAAACGAAAAGTGTTGATGTTGGAATAACGTCTTTTATTCAAGGTACATTTTCAACATTTTTTATTAATGACATTAAAAATAAAATATCATGACTCTGAAAAACTTTAAATTTCCAACATTTTTCAAGCATGACATTAAAGATAAAATATCACGTCTTTGAAAAGCCTTAAAATTGCAACAATTTTAGGCATGCCATTAAATTTAAAATATCATGTATTTGAAAAACCTTAAAATTCCAACAATTTTCAGGCATGGTGCTAAGAAAAAATACTTATAATTGTTTTCAACCATAGCATTAAAGATAAAATATCACGACTTATAAAAACATTAAAATCTTGACAATTTTTCAACCATGCAATTAAAACCAAAGATTATGGCTACAAAACAATCTTAAGTTTTCAAAATATTTCAAGCATGACATTATGGAAAAATTTAATGACAAAAAAAACTTTAAAAATGAACACTTGAATGAAAAACTTATTATACCAAGAGTAATTTTTTTAAAATGCTATTTGTATAATGATTTTAAAATCTTAGCCTAAGACAACTTGATACATTACAATTTTTTTTTTTTTTTTGAAATCAACCATCAAATTGACACTCATTGAGGTGAACTCGACCCACTGTAATGAAAAGTTAAAGACTAGCCATGAAATTGACACATTGTGGGGGTAGATTCGATTCATTATAACGAAAAATTTAAAACCAACTATCAAATTGCACATAATGGGATTAGGTTGCTATACGAGCGTCGACACGAACCCTGCAATAATATATATATATATATATATATATATATATATATATATATATATATATATATATATATATATATATATATATAAAAGAAAACAAAAATTCAAATATTGGAAAAATAAATAAAAAACATAAAAAAACCACCAAACATACAAAAAAACACAAAAAAAACAAAAATATAAATATTGAAAAAATTAAAAACAATAAAAAAACACAAAAAATAATACAAAAGAAAACAAAAATTCAAATATTGAAAAAATTAAAAACAATAAAAAATACAAAAATAATACAAAAGAAAACAAAAATTAAAATATTGAAATAAATTAAAACAATTAAAAATAAATTTCAAAAAATAATAACAAATAATAAAACATAAAAAACAATTTAGAAAACATGACAAAAAAAAATCGAGCTGTCTTTAGTGCGACTTTTTGGAAGTTTTTCTAGTAGGTTTTTTCAATCTAATTTCTCAAAAATCTAACAGGAACTTATTGAAATCACAAGGTTGATGGGTAACCCTTGCACAATCGTTGTGCCCTAGGGGTTTTTTAGGGTGTTGAATCCATACAATCAGTGAAAACACCAGTTTAAATAACACAAAACAAGTTTTCACCTCAAAATGTTCTGCCGGATGCCGACACTGGAAATTCCAAAA
>APFE031393456.1:73509-88248 GCA_000404065.3 Pinus taeda | reverse complement strand
CATGCTTTTAAATTTTTATTTTTATTTTTTCTTACCAACATTAAAATCACCAACATTTAAAAAAAATTATCCACACTTAATACATTAGAAGAGTTAAAGTGTAAAAAATAAGCCTTCTAAACAAAAAGGGTTGATGCTCATTAACACTTTTCAAAATCAAGATGAAAATCACTAACAAAAAAAAGGGTCATATTTGATACATAAAAAATGTAAAGTGTGAAAAATAAGCCCCCTAAAAAAATGTGTTGATGCTCCATCAAAACCTTTCAAAATCAACATGAAAATCACTAAAATTTAAAAAAAATGTTCACACTTGATACATAAAAGAATTTGAAGTGCCAAAAATATGCTGAAAAAAAGGTGTATTCTGAATCACCATTTTTCAAAATCGAGTGATTTTTTGCTACCTCACAACAACGGGTACTAGGTGATTTTCTTGTTTGATCGATAACTATGTTCTTCACCAATGCATTTGTGGTGGTGTATTTAGATGCCATCTTGATCTTAAGATAGAGTTGGGAAGATCACCTCCACCATATTCGACAGGTCCTTCAAATCCCTACGACAACACAAGCTATGTTCCAATTTGGAGAAATTCACTTTTGGCATGACCGGAATTCAATATTTGGGGTACATCATTGATGAATAGGGTGTTGGAAATAATACTGAGAGAGGGGTGAATCAATATTTAGAAATCAATAACTTTTCCATTTCCATAATCAGATTTATATACGCTACTTCAAAGAAGGTAACTTGTGTGTGCACGCAAATATTCTTAAGGGAACCAGTGTATATCCAATGAACTTATGATTCAGTTAATTCATCATATGTGATATTTAAGCAGTGCATCAATACTTTATTAAACATTAAACAGTAACCATGTGCAGTAATAACAGAATAAACCATCACACATAAGAAACACACATGAACACCAAGATTTAAGGTGGAAACCCAATGTGGGTGAAAACCACTTGCTGTTGCCGTCTCTATCTTCTTTTAATAATAAGAAAATATGTTTACAATCTTGTACTATTCTAGACTCATACCAGTACGCAGGCACCCACCTACAGAAGGCTACAACCTTCTCTCATTCTCCAGCTTCTTCCATAAGGGAGCTACAACCCCCTAGTTCTTGTACTAGTCGATATATTTATTAGTACATAGGTTCCGACCTACAAAAGAATACAACCTTCATTTGTTCTCCAGATACTACTGGAAGGGAGCTCCAACCCCTTGATCAAATCACCAACTACTATTTGAAGGAAGCTTTGACTTCCTCACTGAAAGCTCCAACCTTCAGTATACTCCAGGGACCATGTTTCATAAATTTTCATACTTGGATACTCCTGGTACACAACAACACAATATGTAGGCCACATTTCATCACATTTTCACACTGGACCCATTCGTAGCATTGAAGCTCAAAATCAATTACCACTGCAATACAACCATCAAATACATATGCATCCACCAATCATTGAAACCCAATCATCAATCTCTGATATAACTGAGACAATCAATCACTGAATTAAACAATCACTGAACCTCTGACACAACTGAATCAAACAATCATTGAACCTATGACACAAATGAATCAACCATTCATTCAAACTTAATCAAATTCAACCAATCAATTGGAACATACATATCACTGTAACTAGTACACAGATCTGAACCTAGAACACCACATCAACAACCAGAACTAACTGTAACCTCAAAAAGCATGTGTTAGAATGTATACACTCCTTTAATGAAGCAAACCTGCGTGTATACGCTAGTTCCTTTTGCCCAACTTGCGTATACCTCTAAATATACTGAATCATAAAACCTTTAAACCACAAATTGTACTAATTAGTGACATTTTGAAGATCTACTGTCATATTACAGAGTTCTAAACAAATAGCAACACGGATCACCCTTCTTTATCAATCAGTTAATCAATGAGACACAAACTCTTCGTGCATTTAGTTTTACTTTCAGATCTAAGAAGACTTCATTGGCAGAGAACAATAAAACAACAACACTGTTATGATAGATCAATCATCCTTTAACATCAAGCTTTTCTTTTGCATACGCTACTTGGAAGAGTGGAACTAGCATGTATACGCACCTTCACCAAAGCGAACCATCGTATAGATCTATAAATACTTACTTACAACTTTGCTGTAATTCTTAACTTCATACATATGCATATCATCACATATAAAGGATAAAACATGTGTTAGCAATCAGATCTAGCATATCCATTATCAGATCACATAATGATAATTCATTATGATCCTGATCCATCAAAATGCTCAGGTGCATATTTAGTTTAGATCAAGCAAAGCAATAGAAACCCATAACATGCATATTTTCTTTTGATCTAACACTTCATAAGATATTCATTACTTGTGCACTTATCCATTTGATCTTCTCCTCCTTATATAGTTTAGGCCTTTCTTAATACCTTGGACCAAAACCACTGAGGACAAATACCTCGAACCAAATACGTCAGACCAATACCTTGGACCAAAAACTTGGACCAATACCTTGGACCAAAACCTCGGACCAGTACCTCGGACTAAATACGTCAGACCAATACCTTGGACCAAATACCTCGGACCAAAACCTCGGACCAATACCTTAGACCAAATACCTCAGACTGAATACCTTGGACCAAAACTTTGATTTTCTCTCCTATAGATTCATCTAGTTACCATATACAATTTATTTGTTTTGATACAAGTGGGTTGCCATCAAGTACAACACATGCATCATAATGCCAACAATCTCCCCCTTTGGACTTGATGGAAACCATGTTGGTGTTGATTACTGGAATCTGTAGAAACTGTTAGAGATAACAAGCAACAACAAAATAATCTCCCCCTTTGACATAAAGGGAAAAGGGTGAACCAAGATATTCTCTCATTTTGAGATCAAGGGCAAAGGGCTGACTAGAATGAAGACTTCCATATCTAAATAGTTGAATATGAACATTGATCATGCTCCCCCGCACATGCTGAATTCTCTGATTAAAGTTCCCCTTTGCACATGCTGAGAAGAACTATACCATCCATGCTCCCCCCGAGCACATGTAGAGTCTGCAAAAATATTTTCTAAAGGAATAACATGACTCTATAACTCAACTATGTGAGTATGACCTTCCTATCACCAATGACTCATACATACATCAATCTCCCAACCAAGTGGGGATATACCAAATTTGACTCATCTACCCAACCAAGTGGGGATATACCAAGTTTGACTCATGTACCCAACCAAGTGGGGATATACCAATTATTTATACATGATTGAAATATAGCAATTATTACATCATCCTTCTCATGCATAGTGGGGGTAAAAATTACATCATATGGCCGAAAAGGACTCATTAAAATACTATGACAGATAGAGACATATTATGGGCCTTTATATGACCTTTACATCAAATGAAATACATGATATTTATAACAAACACTATAGACAAGACCATGATAGTCATCAACATCTGTCAGCAACATCCAAACCAACAACCTGTATATGTCCATCATTAGTTCCCAAGATACGACAAGGTAAATATCATCAACTTGTGACAAAGTATGCCGCATATAGATATCAACTCATCCTCTTGATCTCATCAAGATAAAATTGCTTTGTTTCCTTAGTAGAAAGAGCCTTATCATAAACTTCCATGAATCAACTAAGCATATGTCATATCTCCAAGCAGTAACACAAAATCATATCATATGTATGTGAAAACACCATAGTCATCATCTATGATCATAGCATCATCATTAAGAACTGCATGATATTTCCACAAGAAACCTCAATATATCAACCATGTATCATCACTAGGGAACATCCCACATCTGATAAGCATCAACCATGATAATCAATATGTGTGAATATCAAACCTATCATCATAAAGTAAGAAGTCATCATCATTAGGTGACTAAGTAAGCCATGTCTCTGAATATCCATGTCTTCAAATGGCTATGCCTACAATAACACCATTCTCTTGGCCAACCAGCAATATTTATCAATATGCAACTTAAGTAATCATCCATGTATCCATCAAAGAGATAGAAATATGTATCTAGAAAACCATGAGCTCATAGTCATTTGTCAAGTTTTCTTGATACCATCAACAACAACAATCCTCAACCATGTGAGAGCCAAGAACTATAGGAATCCTACATCATAACTGCACCATATGAACTTTATGCATCTTTGAAGGCATGATGACAACAACATAAAAGAAATGAGTGGCTCATCATCAAATAATGAAGTTGTGTACTCAAGCTTTATACTTCTCCTTGTCCTTATGAAGATCACCATGTAAGCAACATATATGTACTATATGCATCATCAAAAAGTCATCCACAATCATCCATAAATCTGATCTGAATAATAACTATATAACCCCAAGCAATACAAGTATCATCTGAGACTTCATCATAGGAAACTCATAACCGCAACATAACATGATGTATCATTTAAACATTTTAGACACATAAGCATCATCACCATTGATAAGAATCATTAGGTGCCAAAGACTTCTAAACATAATGCCAACAATGCATTATTAGAAGCAGAGCATATTCTCCCCTTGAACCTATGCCACTTGTTCACTGTTAGATCTGATCATTGCATATATCAGTAAGAGAAATCAAGGCATCATCATCAATCAGATATACATCAAGTCGTCGACAACTTATGGGGATCAAAAACACTTTTAAATAACATCCACAGACTGTAGTCATCAATCATCAAGATAGAAAAGATAATTGATAATTGTTTGAACCATTTCAGATCATTTTTCTAAGTCTTTGCCACTGCTTCTTCATCAAACCAACATATACACACCTGTGCAGCGTCTAACTCTCGTATATACTTGACTTGTATTCATGATAAATGCATAGAACACCAAAATTTCATACTTTCAGTTCCTCTTGAGTCGGTTCTATCTGCATACTGAGCTATGCCACATATTTATCATTGTACTTCCTTCTTCTTCCATACCTTGGAGTCTGATGATGTTTGCTCCTTTTGGTATGTTGGCCAAAATTTTCTCCTGCATTATTTTGCTATGTGCCCAAACATGTTACACACATAACATCATATATGTTTCATATTCACTCTATAGTGGTTAATGGATTTGTGACCAAACATATTGCAAGAAAAACAATATTCCTTGAAGTACCTCGAAGATGATGATCTTTCTGTGTGATGGTTATTAGCTTGAACCACTCTACTTCTGCATCTGGCTGCAACATGTCCAAAATTATGACATATAAAACATTCAACATTATTCATAAGAGGAAAGAACCGATCATCATTTCCATAGTTAGGAGTAAATGATTTTCTTTGAAGACTTTCTTTCCTTGGTTGTTGATGGGGTTGACCTCTTAGTTCCTTGTTGAGCATTTTAGATTTTTCATTAGAGTTCCTTGCTTCAGTTTATGAGCTAGATTCACCTTTAATAATTTCATGAAAACCAAGACTAGATTTGATGGTAGGAGAACTTTGACTACTAAGAATATCATCCAAAATCTTAGTACTATCTTGAAATCGTAAAGTTTATTCTTTTCTTCTAATTTACCTTTTAGGATATTTACCTCAACCTGATATTGCTCTTCCTTTTCAAGATATTGCTTCTTCATGATTTCTTCAGCTTTTCTTCCTTCCACTTTTTGTCTTAATTCGAGAACTTCATTTTATTGCTATTCAAATGCTTGGAGTAGTTCTTCATTCTGCTTATTTGAATTTTTGAGATCTTCTTTCAGAGAAACGACCACAACTTCAAGACCTTTACAATAGTTGGTTCTTTCTATAAGTTCCTTGATTGTTGTATCTTTCCTATTCACTTCATTTCTCAATGATGTCACTTCATCCTGCAGCGTTTGACTTTGATCTTCCTTTTCCTTGTATTGTTTCTTTACTTTGTTTACTTCCTCTAACTGAGCCTTTAACCTTTTAATCCATTCTTTGTAGGCACACTCCCTTTTTTCCAATAGATCTTGTTGATCTCTAATTTTGTCTCTGAGATTTTTAAATTCTACCTCTATTTGATTTCTTTCTGTTTCACCCATAAGAGAAAATTCTGTTGTTTCGCTATCACATTCATTATATTCAAATGAATAGAGAAATGTATCACCAAAGGAAAACAAATTCATACTTGATAATTCTTTTTCTTGTTCATCTTCATTCTGAGGTGATTCTAAATCTAAAGAGTTGTTTCCACATAATGGCCAATCGTCTCTCCCACTGTCACAATTCCTTTGAGATGCCTTCGTCTTTTGAGGTGGTTTATTCTTTAGCTTCTTTCCCATTATTTCTACGGATCTCATTCAAGCGATCAAGCTTTTGCCAAAGGACCTACTCTGATACCAATTGTTGGAAATAATACTGAGAGGGGGGGTGAATCAGTATTTAGAAATCAATAACTTTTTCATTTCCATAATCAGATTTATATACACTACCTCAGAGAAGATAACTCTTGTGTGCACGCAACTGTTCTTAAGGCAACCAACGTATATGTAATGAATTTATGATTCAACTAATTCATCATATGTTGATCTTTAATCAGTACATCAATACTTTATTAAACATTAAACAGTAACCATGTGCATTAATAACAGAATAAACCATCACACATAAGCAACACACATGAACACCAAGATTTAAGGTGGAAACCCAATGTGGGTGAAAACCACTTGCTGTTGTCGTCTTTGTCTTCTTTTAATAATAATAAAATATGTTTACAATCTTGTACTAGTCTAGACTCATACTAGTACGCAAGCACCCATCGACAGAAGGCTACAACCTTCTCTCATTCTCCAGCTTCTTCTGGAAGGTAGCTACAACCCCCTAGTTCTTGTACTAGCTAATATATTTACTAGTACGTAGGCTTCGACCTATGGAAGGCTACAACCTTCACTCGTTGTTCAGCTGCTACTGGAAGGAAGCTCCAACTCCATGATAAAATCACCAACCACTAGTGGAAGGAAGCTTCGACTTCCTCATTGAAAGCTCTAACCCTCAGTATCCTCCAGGGACCACATTTCATTAAATTTTCACACTGGACCCATTAGTAACATTGAAGCTCAAAATCAATTACCATTGCAATATAAAGATCAAATACATTTGCATCCACCAATCACTGAAACCCAATTATCAATCTCTGATATAACTGAAACCCAATCATCAATCTCTTATATAACTGAAACAATCAATCACTGAAACCTCTGAACCTCTGACACAACTAAATCAAACAATCACTAAACCTCTGACACAATTGAATAAACCATTCATTCAAACTTAATCAAATTCAACCAATCAACTGGAACAAATAGATCATTGTAACTAGTACACAAATCTGAACCCATAACGCTGCATCAACAACTAGAACTAACTGTAACCTCAAAAGGAATGTGTTAGAATGCATACGCTCCTTTAATGAAGTAAACCTATGTGTATATGCTACTTCCTTTTGCCCAACCTGCCTATACCTCTAAAGATACTGAATCATAAAACCTTTGAACCAAAATCTGTACCAATCAGTGACATTTTGAAGATCTACTATCATATTACAGAGTTCTAAACAGATAGCAACAAGGATCACCCTTCCTTATCAATCAATTAATCAACGAGACACAAAATATTTATGCATTTAGTTTTACTCTTAGATCTAAGAAGACTTCATTGATAGATAACAGTAAAGTAGCAACACTAATTTGATAGATCAGTCATCCTTGAACATCAAGCTTTTCTTTTGCATACGCTACTTGGAAGAGCTAAACCAACAAGTATATGCACCTTCACCAAAGCGAACCACTGTATAGATTTGTAAATACTTATAATTTCACCGCAATTATCGACTTCGTACATACCTAGAAAATCACATATAAAGGATAAAACATGTGTTAGCAATTAGATTAGACCACATAATGATAAGTCATTATGATCCTGATTATCAAAACGCTCAGGTGCATATTTAGTCTAGATCAAGCAAAGCATCAGAAACCCATAACATGCATATTTTCTTTTGATATAACACTTCATAAGATATCATTACTTGTGCACTTATCCCTTTGATCTTCTCCTCCTTATATAGTTTTAGGCCTTTCTTAATGCCTTGGACCAAAACCACTTAGGACCAATACCTCGGACCAAGTACCTCGGATCAATACCCCAGAACAAATACCTCAGACCAATACCTTGGACCAAATACTTCGTACCAATACCTTGGACCAAAACCTCAGACCAATACTTCGGACTAAATACGTCAGACCAATACGTTAGACCAAATACCTCAGATCAATACCTTGGACCAAAACCTCAGACCAAAACCTCAAACCAATACCTCGAACCAAATACCTCGAAGTAAATACCTTGGACCAAAACCTTGATTTTCCATCCCATACGCGCTTTTCCTTCTGTGAAAGTGCATGCATACATATACGGTTCTTCTATTCCATGAGCCCGTGTGTATATGCTACTTAGACAAGGTGAACCAACATATATTTCTTAAACCATTCTCTTTAGTCCTTTGTTCCTTCATCTTATTATTTTGTACCATTAATTTGTTCCCTCTGAATAGACTTGTTATAATGTGATTTGCCATATTACTTCTGAAATGATTCCTTTGAACTGCCCTTCATTTGGTCACATCTGTAAACACAACTGTCATGCATTCTGTCACATTTGATGTCTCTCCTGTAGATTCATCTAGTTACCATATACAAGTTAGTTGTTTTGCTACAAGTGGGTATCCATCAAGTACAACACAAGCATCATAATTCCAACATAGGGTGTGCATTTAGATCCACCCAAGACACAAGTCATTTGGGATTGGCTAGACCCAACCACTCTAATATAGCACCGCAACTTTCTGGGTCTTGCCAATTTCTATTGCAGGTTCGTGTTGGTGTTCTCTCATATCACTTGGTCTTTAAGTGAAGTAACCAAGGGTAGAGTGAAAGAAAATTTATTTTGGTTTGAATTCCAATAGAAGGTGTTTGTCGATTTGAAGCATCCCCTATGCTATGCACTAGTGTTCATATCACTAGACTTGCAAAAACGACTTGAGATCGAGACAAATGCCTCCGACTATGCTATTGGTGAATATCTTACATAGAAGGTGCATATAGTGGCATATCACAATGAGACAATTTTAGACATAGTTCGAAGTATCCTACCTATGACAAAGAGATGTAGTCTACTGTGCAGGCTTGTCGACAATGGAAGCATTACATGCTAGGGAAGGAAATGGTCATCCACATAGACTACTGACCCTTGCAGTTCATACAAACACAAGGAAATTTGCAAAATGATCACCATCAGAAATGGTCCACATACCTAAACAGTTCCATTTGAACTCTAAGTACAAGAAGGGCAGCACCAACATTGTTGCAGACTGCCTCAGGCAACCACCAGTCACAACATTGACCACTGTGCTTGACTCTTGTCGACATGAGACTGCGGCGTGGCCGCATATTTACAAGAGCAATCCAAAGTTCGGCCACCACATATTAGACACTCCTGGAAGGTATGCAATTTCCAAATTTTCACCTTTAAGATGTACTCTTATGCCACTTGGGACACATCTGTTTTCTTTCAATCGAGCGTGCTAAGACGATTTGGGAGGTGCACTATAGTCGGGTCACTAGACATTTCGGGGTAGAGAAAACAATGGCAATGCCGTAGAAATTTTTTTATCGGCCGAACCTTCGACAGGATGTTGGGAAGCACATCAGATCCTGCACTGCCTGCGCCATTTCCAAACTGACCATCAAGAAGCAAGGCCTATATGCTCCTTTGCATACTCCTAGTCAACCTTGGGAATCCATCTCCATGGATTACATGTTGGGCCCTCCTTCTACTAATCATGGCAACGACTGTGTTTTCATAGTTGCCAACAAATTCTCTAAGATGGCCATTCTGGCGGCCTACAAGAAGAGTATCACAACAAAAGACACTACTAAGCTCTTCTTTGAACGAGTGTGGGTACATTTCGGGATCCCACAGTCCATTATCTCAGATCAGGAGAATAGGTTCCTAAGTACATTTTTCTCAAGTCTCTCGTTGATTTTGGACACCAAGCTCACTAAGTCCATGACTTTCCACCCCCAAACTAATGACTAAATAGAGGTTGTCAACAGGATGATCGTACATATTCTGCGTATATACAACTTGAAGCATCCACACACATGGGATGAAAGCCTCCCCTATGTCAAGCACAACTACAATAGATATCTCCATAGCTTAATTAGCCACAACCCCTTTTAGGTGGGGTTGGGATTCCAACCACTATGTCCCATTGATGTGGCCATACCATTTGCAACTACTCATGCAGATTCAACTCATGTCCAATCCGAAGTTGACATGGCTAACAACTTCATTGGGCACATTAAGCACATCCACTAGCAGGTCCATGACATATTGGACAAAGCTAATGCTATGTACAAGCAACTTCATGATCATCATCGAATGCCACACAAGTTCTAGGTGGGTGACAAAGTTTGGTTACATTTATAGAAGAAGCACCTCGTTGGGCCCCACCGCAAGCTTCACTTGCTCTGATATGAGCCTTATACCATCACTAAGGTTGTAGGGGACAATAATTTTGAGCTCAATATTCCACCATTCCTTGGCCTGCACCCAATGTTCAATGTGGACCACCTTTGACCATACTTTCCACAATTACTGGATACATCAGACATTGCAGAATAGCTCACACCAACATATTTAAACCTAGACTGCATGGAAGAGGCCACAACTGATCAGATCATGGACACGCAAATCAAGAACACTAGCCATCAAAAGGTCCAATTGTATCGGGTTGTCAAAGCTAGCCAACTCCTCCACCAAGGCAAGTGGCTTGCAAGGGACCAAGTTTAGCAGAAGTTTCTCCATCTCATGGAGGCACTCAATCCAATGGGGACCATTGCTTCCTAAGGGGGGAGAACTAATGTAGGTCGATATTGGTGGCCACCCGCCTATTCCACTTGGACCCCCACTATTGTTTCTTTTCAGTTTCCTTAATTGTAACACAACGTACTAATTTGGTAATTTGTTTTGGGTCGTAAACTTCCAGAGTCGTTTTGAGGGACTAAAAGATGTTTTTAGGGAAAATACAGAAACTAGAAAAGTCACAAATTGGTTTTTTAATTTTCTTTCGTTCTCCTCTTCGAGATCTTCGAAATGGGGTATTATGATAACCAAACGAAGATCATATGTCAAAGTTATGACCCCAAGAAGTTGATGTACCAATTTACCCAAACGAGGCCCACAATTTTGACGATTTACCTCCTACGGTTAGATTTTTGGATGCTTAGGGTTTTCCATTGTTTCTTAGTAATAAATAGGCCTTTTAGCCTCATGTAACATAGTTCAGAGGCATGTAGCTGCCACATCTCTTCTCAAAGATAAGCTACCATCACCCAAGCTAGTTTATTTTTATTTATGTATGTAAGCATATTTCAATTCTTTGATGTTAAGGAAATGAAGTTTTATTTCTGCTGCATCTCTGTGTATATGGGTATTTCTATATTTTTTTTTGCGTTCCTGCATAAGTCCAGACCACTGCCACCACCAGAAGCCCCTCCATCTAACCCCAAGAACCGAACAAGTTTCTCAAGAAAAACACTATCATACAATACCATAAAAAACTATAGAACAATAAAAACAACCATACTGGAAAATTTTACCCATGAGATGGGGATGTTAGAGATCACAAGGGCCAACACAAAAGCAGCCCACCCTGCTTGGAGTCCAACACCCCCAAATGCCTAGTGCTTAGACTCTACCTAGACAAGCCACACTAAATTTGGGTCCCAAACAATTACACCTAGTTCCACCACCAAGATGGAAGTGACACCATACTCGTTGGAATTACCAATTGATATGGAATTCACTGAGTAAGGGGAAATGTGTGGTTGAGACAGAAAACCACCCTGCATACTTGAAGATGAATTCCACACATTAGTCTTACCACCTATCCCTTGGAAACAACAACAAGAAACCAAATAAAAAAAAACACCAAATATACTCATGAAGCTCTCTATAATTTTTAGCTCAAGCTCACTAGTAGAGTTGTCCTTGACACATCTCATCATGCTAATGTTGTATGGGGGAGGAATTAAATATCTCCTTATGAGCCTTAGAATTGTCCGTTATCATCCTCATCAGGAAACCCACACTGAATTTTATTACTATTATTAATATTTTTTTAAAATTCTCTTTACCAATAGTTTTTAGCTTGAGTGGTTGGGATTGTTGCTTTCCATTTCATCCACCCAAGTTCAAATTGATTAGGCTTTAAGTGTACATGTCTATATTACTTTATTTGAAGGTATAACAATTATACATCTTTCTCATACTCAAAAGTATGTGTGTGTGTGTGTGTTATATATATATATATTATATATATATATATATAATATATTATAACTTATATCTCTTAATTTTAATTACAATTTTTCTTCTAAATATTTCATTTATTGCTGAGAGTAAAAGTGAAATATTTTTACTACATTTTCTTCAAATTAGATTTTAATTTTAAACAAGGAAGAGTAGGACTATAAAGACTCTTGATATTTTATAATGATTTTAATTAAAATTGGTCAAATACACATTCATTTGTTTTCTATGAGGATTGATATATATATATTTTTGGTAGAGAATAATTTTTTAAAAGGTATAACAATTATACATCTTCCTCATACTCAAAATTAGTGTGTGTCTACGTATATATGAACTTATATCTCTTAATTTTTAATTACATTTTCTCTTTCTAAATATTTCATTTATGGCTGAGAGTAAAAGTGAAATATTTGTACTACATTTTCATCAAATTAGGTTGTAATTTTAAATAAGGCAGAGTGAGACTATAAAGACTCTTGATATTTTATAATGCTTATAATTAAAATTGGCCAAATACACATATTCGTTTTTGTTTTCTATTAGGACCGATATTATTTTTTTTATGTAGAGAATATTTTATCTTCTTATCAATTCAAGGTAATTCAAGGTTGAACGTAGAAATAATTGCACTTCATTCATACTAAGCTATAGAATATACCTAGCCACACAGTTAAATATTTCTACTTAAACATAATAAACATATTTATAAATTATTTCCCCTCTATTTATAATATTAAAATTTCTTTATCAATAAAATTAATATCCAATTTTATTTAATTTATTTTCTATTAATTATTTAAAATATATATTTTAATAAAACAATTAAACTATAATTATTACTTCGTAAGGCATTCCATTTGGGAATAACTCCCCCACTGCCACTTTTCATCGTCAATCTTTTGTTGGAGTATAGAGTTATTTTCAGCCGTAGGATGATTATAGTTCCATACATTTCTTATGAGAGTCGTCTATGAAGGCGGATGAATCATCGGACAACTAGAAGTGGCCGAAATTCGGGGAATTTGTTTTTCAAAAAATCTTGTAGAAGTAGTAATTGAATCATGTTTTTGATGGTGGAAACAAATTCAATACCATTAAAACCTTCTAGAACACCTAAAATTATGAATTTTTGACAACTTTTACTTGCATTTACAAAATTCCCTTCCATATTTTTTCAAAATATGACCGAAATTTACATAACTTTCAAGAAAAAAAACATAATTGTTAAAATTATTTAGTTACTTATTATTAATACATAAATATAGATTAATAGTATTGGCTAATTTTAAATTTTTGTTTTTCATTCATATATCTATATATATAAAAGATTTACATTATTATCTGGTAATCCTAATAATTAGTTTTTCTGAATTTTGTTTAATTTCTTTTTTCATTTTCTTTTAGCAATTATGGTTTATGATTCATTTATACTATAATTTTTTATCTCATTCATAATTTTATAATTTATTGTTATATTAATAGATATGGATTATAGGACTTAGTATTTTTTATTTTCTGACCTTTAAAATTTTTAATAAATTTTTAATTATTTTATATATATATAACTATAAATATATATATACATATAGTATATTTACATTAAATATAGCTATTTTAATTTTAAAATTATTATTATATTTAATATATTATATATAAAGATTATATACATTAACCTAGCTATTTTAAAATTTTATAATTATTTATCTATTTTAATTTTATTTATATATAATATATTTAAATATATATATTATAAAAAAGTTATTTACATTAATGTAGAGTTATTTAAAAATTTTATAATAATTATTAATTTTAAATACATTAATTAATTATATATAGATGTAAAAGTATATTTACATTAATATATAGCCATTATCAATTCATGGATATGGTAACTATTAGTTTATTTATATATATATATTTTTATATGTTTATTAATTTTGAGAAGAATCTTCGGCGAAAACCACATAGAGATATTCTTTGTCGACGCGTTTCGAACCAACCAGTGTGGTTCATCGTCAGGACAAGTTGAATGAGTAGACCTTGCTATGCATTATAAATAGATCGGCCAGTATGTCCAATGACCAAAATTCCAGATCAGGGAACGACTAAAACGAAAACAGCTAGATTGACCAAGGAACGGTTAATTAGACTAGGAAGGGCATAGTTTATTAAAAAAGTAAGCTCAGTTATTAATTTCTTTATAAATGGACAATTTTATAATTGCAAATATATGTTATAAATATAGGTCCTTTAGATTTTATTTTAAATTGGGAATAGTTATTTATAGATTATTCTATTTTTATCTTATTCAACGAACTAATATTTATAAAC